>CM037831.1:31107892-31389224 GCA_021234535.1 Stichopus chloronotus
TGGGGAAATTTATGTCACACATTATGTAAAATTATGCAGTGCATAATTCGAACTTTACTTGTTTATTATAACAACATCCCTTTCTTGAACTCATACCGCCTTTCAGTTTTGGAATTCAAGATGAGTAACTTAAGGTGTGCAATAAGAGAAAAAGACCAAAAAAAAACAAACACAAAAAACGAAAGAGCAACATCAGACGAAATCATTTAACCTATTGTTGGAGAATCGACATTTGAATAACAGAAGTTTTTCAAGCAAGTAATCCGACAGAGTTTTGGGAAAGTGACTCATCTGATAAAAGTTAAATGTTGAGATCGTTTTCATTAGTCCGTCCCCTTAGATATCCTTAAACGTCTCCAGTGAATATTGGGTGCATCTTCCAGGTTATGGATATTTTAGACCATAATTGAGCTTAGTACAGAATTTGATTGCCGAAAGCTTTCTCAGAAGTTGTAATTAGTGTACGTACAAGTTATCGCGTGCATGATACCTGGGGGGAGGGAGACTCTTTTGGCCGTCATTTTTTTTTTCACATTTTAGAAGATTACCATACATTTGTTGCAAAATGTAAATCTTGAGCTTAAAATGTCTTTTGACACAGTCAAAGATGATGACGTCATTTAACAAGTATGGGACACAGTTCCAACATTGAAAATAACCATATGAAATGATAGCCTTAAGAGGCTGAATATACAGAAAATGTCATTGCTGTATGTAACGCCCTTAACTACAGTCCGTAACGAAAACCAGAGAAACATTATCCTACCACGCAGTCACTGCCTATAGTCTGTTGTCAATGCCTCATGCTCCGGTTGCTAAGGGAGGATGTTGTAACACTCAGCTTCCTAAATATCATTACGCTCTACATGGGAGACCACTTCATTGTTAGATTGAAACATACTACTACTGTATCAATGAAGATAAAAGAAAAGCAGAATTCGAATGATTTTCAGTGTGCATAAATGTCATAAATATTCATATCATCGTCTGGTCATCTATTTTTGTTCTTCGTCAGTGTTAAGGTCAGGGAAGATAGAGTAGGGGGAAAGATCACCTGTCACAAAATCTGAAAGAGAAATATGCCTTTGTCTTCCAAATATTTTAATATGAACATTTTCTCGATATTCTGCTAGCCCTTCAAAGTTCAGACTCTCCGAGAGAGCCTAGCCGTCCATCACCGTTACTTGAAATTAAACAGACCAATGGTAACGGATATGAATGTTCATGTATGCAAATATGGGGCTTAAGCAATGCTTTTCATTTTTGCAGTTGCTATGACATACTCCGCAGAATGTGACTTTCACTAGCAAAGTATGACAAATGATACGACACGTATTCCAGTTTTAACTAAATCTTGGCAGCCATTGGCTAAACCATTGACGGTTGAAAGTTATAGAAAACAAAGACTACATTATTATTTCAGTTAGTTGCACGATCAAGAAGCCCACTTGGACTCATCACCTTAGAAGGAACGTCCTTTACCATGTTGATCGTGGATAAACACCTGTGAGGTTTCACCTCCCATTTTCTAGAGATGTTCAGAGGGTAACGAAGCAGGAGTGACCTAATCAATAAAATCCGATATAAACCAAAACCTGCTCCAACAGAGGGTATCCAAAGTCTTGACAACTTGCCCCCAAACTCTGAGTGAAGACTTGCCCAGTTCACCAGTATACTAACCCTTGCACCGAGCACCCTGAAGAGGACAAGACTTGGCAAAAGGAACCCAAATTGAAATAGCCGAATATTCAAAATGTTAAGACGAACACTCTTCCGACAGTATGCCAATTAACCCATAGATGATTTTATCCGTCAATATAATCAGATATTTATTGATTTGAAACTTAATGAGCCCCTTGTACATGTGGTGAACGAGGGCATTTTTCTTCCAGTTTGCGAACGCGGAGGCAGGGTTAGTTCAGTACATCCAGTTTATCACATTTTGGAATCAATATACGGAGAGGTGTGCAAAGTGGACTCAGCATCTGAGTATGAAGTTCATATCTTTCCTTCTCTATTCCTATTTTTTTGACAATTTTAGAAACGTAAACATGCCATCCGATTGTCCTCGAATTCAGCGTTGCTAAAAATGACCCTGAACTGCACTAAATACTAACAGCCTGTGGAACAGCGGATAACATACAGTTAGCACATAAACGATGTATTACCTTCGGGCGAACAAGGGATCCTGCTCTGCGGGTTGTATTTAGGCTAGGCCCCAAGAGGACTCGGTATCACCAACGACAACAGACCGAGCTTGTATTACTTCATCTCGTAACTTCCCGGCTGAATTAATCGTAGATGACAAGGTAAACCTCTCCCTCGAAAGTGTGCAAACTACATATACATCGAATTTATACATATATGCCCAAAAAAAAAAAAATGAAATATGAAAAAATACCGGCAGCATCACCTGGGCCCCAGAGTATATAGTATTACATTATATTATATCCAAGTCTATTTAATCGCCGTGAGGGAAAATGGGGGTTTCGCCTCCTAGGTTTCTAGAGAAAAAAAAATGTCCTCGATTCTCACACCTATTACTAATCCGTCTGTTACGATTCTGATCTGTTTGATAGAAAACAGGGGCTCTTCTGGCAGTCACATCAAATTTATTTTGTCATTGTTTGGTAGAAACTTAACAAGGAGTTAATACCTCGTAGGTCTTATGACGTTATCGGAGCGATGAGTTGGCCGGTTCAAGCTTCTCGTATTAACCTCTTCTCTATTAAATATATAGGGCTATCAATGTCATTTACATCGCCAGGCCTTCACATCCATTCATTCGCCCTGACAATTTCATATCTACAGAGTAAACCGTACTGTAGCACTCAGATATCATTCTAAATTCACCGGTGGGTAGTGTCACTTACGAACATTATTATCATCGTACTTTCCGCAAAACGTCTGTATTCAGGGCATTGGAAAGAACCGATACAACATTGATATTTCCATCGGATCATCATTGAGACTTCTCCTTCCGTTATTTTTAAGTGCACGAAAATAAACAAACAATAATCAAAATTGCGAAAACATCAAGATCTCCACGACGGTGGCACATTTTAACCCTTGTGTACCTTTGAAGGTTGGTAAACTTTACTTTATGATCTTGCACGGATGGATTTCGAGTATGGTTGCACTCATCTATAACGCAACCTCATGTATGTTACGAACAAACAATACGAGGAATTGCCAGATTGGCAACTCTAGGAACTGTTATTCTACCCAGTCGAACGCATTGCATAGCTACAGCTTCAAATGGTATAGCGTTGATAAGGGGCATAAATTCCAAATCTTAAGTGTGCGATGATTCACGCATACGGTCTGACAGAAACGTTCAAAAACCAAAAAAAAAAAACAAAACTGTGACGCAACAGGCAAACGCACTTACTACGTATCGGTGCAACTACGAATTAGGACATTTATATTCACATTAAAGGTGATTCATCGTCTTATTTAATATTTCAAGTGACGTCAGTCTCTCCTTAATCACTCTCTACAAACGTCACTATAGTTTAACGCTACACTTTGCACGTGCCCGTGCACATACTGTGATGACATTGAGGTGTATAAACACACACGGGATGTTCAATGCTACTCGCAAAGAGTACAGACGTTAATAAGACGATCAGTAAGGATTTGTTCATTTTCTAGACGATACCATTATGTTTATTTTGATAATACTTTCTACTTTCATTCCGTTTGATGTTTAGTTTGTAATAATATTAAAATACAAATAAAAAAAAGGGATGAAATGGTGGTCGTGTCTGAATCACAATCGAAGATAAATTTTGTTCTGTTCGATGTAGCCTTGACTTAAGGAAACAAAACATATGGAGCCGAACAGTGTGGAAAGCACTGTAACATACACACATATAGCCCTCGAGATACTGAAGTTTTGGCGCCCAAAATCTGCAATCTTTTTTTAAATATGTATGCATTTGTGTATGACTCAGAGACAGGGGTATAACCACACAGGACAAATACTCTGCCGTAACACAAAAGATGGCGCCATTACATATTTTCATATTTAGCGCTCTGCGTGAAACCCTGCCCGTGGTATCGAACTCCAGAGAAAACTTGGAATTTTTATGGCGAACCACAAAATGTGGCACGGGCACCATTCTGCCCGAAGGCTAATCACCAAAATGTTTCCATATTATATATAAACTATTAATTGTACTACGTAGTTTTTAACTATGTAAGAGGTGAAATCTGCCGCCGGGCAATCGATAGAAATTTATGAGGAAACAGCTGGGGAATAAGAGGCGTTTGGCCCCCTTTTAGCTCCTTAAACAAATACAGAATTCAGTGATGATCAAAATAATGAACTTTCAGCGTGGTACTAGAGCTTATCAATTAAAACTGGTAAACTTATGCTTCGACTACTTTAGATCTAGGGAGTTCAGACCGTGTAAAGCAGTAGAAACTGTATTTCAGTTACGGAATTAATTTACACGTTACGTAGAAGGTAAAACAGCCATCGTGGATGCCACAATTGGTTTTTAGTTGTTCTCTTCGTTTTGTTATGAAGATATTTGTGTACTTTGTCATTACTTCTCCCAGGATATGAGATTCAACATTCAACATTCATCCCAAACAGATATCTCCCCCCCCCCCCCCTCCGTGAAAGAACCCACAAGTTTGTTTCACACTCACATATAGGTAACAGTGTATGCGCTCTGGAGTTTGTTGTAAACTGCTCTATTAGTTATCACTCATTAGTTCTCTAACACAAGAGAGCTCCCAATCGTGATGTGCTAAACGTTGCGTTTAGTTGAACTGGACTTCAGGTAGTGGGGACAATCATAACTTTTTTAATGGTCTGACGCGTTTCAATGGTGACTCAATTATGTTAACGTGTATAGCTTAGAGGAAAACGTTTTACAAGTGTTAACTTTTTTAAGTTAAGTAACATCAAGCATGTTTTAAGTGTTACTCAGTTATACCAGGGTTTTCTATCAACACTTGAAAGCTACGTTTCGTTCAGTTTGTAAACAGAATGCTTTTTTTCTGCTTTTTTTTATTACTATTCGTCTCTCTCTGTAGTATTTTGTCAACGAGTAATATTTCAGAGCTAGGAACTGAAGATGATAAATGGGAAGCAATTCCAGATGATGACCTTTTCAAACTTTCCTCTTTCCAAAGTTTGATTACATCCGATTGGTATGTATGATTGCTGACCTGGAGTAAAAATAAAAACAATTTCGATCGTTAGTCACTGACATTGTGCAATGGAGTTCTGCAAAAAATGCACACAACCAATACCACGGAATGCTGATTCGTTATCAGTACACATTGAGAATGCAATTAGCAGCATCATTGACTGAGTGACTCAAAACGCTGAAGATATTTTCATTTAGTCAATATTTCATCTTTTGTAATGTAATGATTATTGTGAATTAAAACAGTGATTTGTGATAGATGTACTTGTTATTGTGACATTATCCCAGGTTGTGTTGCCAACATTCACCTAATTGTGACACAGAGAGAGAGGTGGAGAGAGAGCTAGGGAGAGGAAAAAACGAGGGGGGTGGGGCGAGAAAATGAAAAAGAACTCTTTATTTTTGCAGATCAAGTTGATTAACATTTTCACTGACACTTTTAGGTTTTTCTTTCCAAATATAGAGGCATCAACTTCTCCCACTTCCCTGGATGTGCAAAGTGCCATTTTGTCTTATCAGATATGATGTAATACTACCCAGGAATATTTCTTAATTTGTTGTATTCTGCACTATAACCATTGACTATCATTGGAATACTTCCATTGTCAACCATCTGTGGGTAAGACGTGTTTTTTGACATCTTAATTGGGGTCATATACGTGTTTCTACATGATTCTATATCACGGTCAACTATAATTAGAGCGTATCAATTAAAACAGAAAGCTACTGACCTTAGCTTGGCAAATTTTCGAGTCCTCTTTTTTTTTTAGAATAATCCAAGCCCGGTCGATTCTTTTCGTGTTTGGATGTCAATTTATCAACAAAATGACCCGACTTAGATTAAAAGTGTATCAAAAATATTCATTATACTCTCTTAATCTCGCAACTCAGATTTATAAGAATGGCTCCAAATTTAAGAATGAGTAATAACTGTGTAGGGGATGGAAATGAGCCTCCAAAAAGAGCAATTCTTAGTCTATATAGAGTGAATATTCACTTTTATTTCGAGCCATCCTTAATCTCGATTTCTGGGTTTTTTACAGTAGAGTACTCGTATCCTTAACTGACTCATTTTTGCGTCGTGCATGATTACCACAATGTATCATGTTCAGCTGAGTCATCGACAAAGAAGTGCCATTGCAAACGTACGTTGGACGCGAATGTCCATATGTTTTACAAACAAGACGCAAAGATTTAATTGATTATGCTCCAAAGTTTCGTAGCCCTTAGCATACACTTTTGTTAATTATTTAATTAATATAAACCACGAGCGTTGTTGACATCATTAACAAAGTTTCAAAATATCACTTTAAAAAACCGTTTTCGCATTGCAGTCCGATACTGGTAATATTATCTGTAGAATTTCCTCCGAGGTTAGACAACATGGAACCTGTAAAGTAGAACGGATCGAATAAATTTACCTCTGGAGTTGGGAATACTTTAGTTTAAAAGTGGATCACAATATCCATTAGTCTGTATACTCTCTAAATCCCAAAGGCGAGATTTGTACTAGTGATACTACCAAACTTGTAAATGGATAATAGTATGAAGGAGAAAGAATGACGCATCCTCCGAAGAGGTCATTATTACTCTTCACATGAGTGAATATTCACTCTTGTTTCGAACCATTCCTAATTTCACTTTTGGGGGATTTATAGAGTACTCCTGTCCGCAACGGAGTCATTATTGCGTCATGCATGAATACTTTAATGTATAACGTTTTGCTGCATCGTCAACAGAGGAGATCGAGTGCCATTGCAAATGGTTTGAATGTTTTCTTCTTCTGATTTTTTCCTTCTTCGTTAAAACCAGTCCCTCTAAGTTCAGAAATCAATTTCGTAGTATAATCACATGTCTATCACGGGAAAATGAGAACATCGTTGAGCTGAACAGACGGAGGATACAGTTAACTGCAGCTTGGTACACGTGGCAAATCGTATAATCATCAAAGAGTTAAGAGTAATAAAGATAGATGTTCCCGTTATTATTTTCTGACAAGGTGTACTCTACAGCTCTGGGCACTGAAAAAAAGTAAAGCTATATTCCGGTATTTACAAAAATTGCATTTTGAGCCTTCTCGTGTGAAAGAATCAGAGAGAAGGCAAGCCTCATTTGAGAAAATTTGCACTGCTTAAAACAATGACCTTAATATTCAAATCTAAAATCATAGTTTCTTCTTCTTTGAAGTAAAAAAAAAAAAAAACATGGTTAACTCTATATGAGAACATCCTCAGCTGGATTATGATTTCAAAGTGACACCTGTGGGAATGTACAAACGTCTCACTTTTCCTTATTTTCTGCCATTACCAGTTGCAGTTCTGGCATTGTGAGAATATTACATCTTGTCATGAACCTACTTTGCACCATTAGGGTATTGTTGCTATAATATAAGTATATAACTTAATATATTTCATATTGGCTAGGAACATCAAACTTATTTGGTGACGTTGGTCCCAAACATAAGTAATTGTATGAGTATTTACCCACGTACGGCCACAACAAACTGTAAATAAAACCTTTTCCCTTTTTAAACCTTTCCAAAGTTTGTTTGTGTCTTTTTGTCATTAAAATTTAGTATATCTGTGAATATTCTCTGCATGTTAAACCATTACAGTATACCCTGTGACGCTACAGTAGATATTGTAACATCGTGATACTTTGTCACTGTCCTTCTGCATTCAAATTGTCACAATGTTCTCATTCTCTATTGTTGTCATTCCTATCCTGGGCGCAGGTGAATGGAAGGAAACCTTTGAATTATTTCCGTTCAGCATATGGTCTATCTTTCAAAACGAATAACTTCACACAGTAATGACCTTAAACTCATCATCGTGAGTCGTGAACTGGACAAAATACGGATACCTATAAATGATGATATTATCCGACTTGTTGATATTGCGTTTACTTAACTGTCTCTTACCATTTGCTTATTCGTGATAAATAGTTCATAAAGTTTCTTCAGTTTTCTCTGGGTAGAATGCTTTAAACCTTTCATCAACATCTCAGTCACGTGGCATATAACTCTTTCCCTCTACCCGTCTATCCCACCCAATAATACTAAAATCGTCAGATAAGCATAACACCAAAAAAACATACTGAGATGACGTGCAACGTACCAGACGGTCCCAGGTTCCTTACGAACATGTTCCAAACATGAACACTTAACAATTCTGTCCAATCCATGAAAACTTCCTATCATTAGGTGAGTGCGACTATTCACGTGTACCGAGTGGCATTTAGTTGAGTCGATTCTAAGATGGACCTTATTTTGCCCTGTATAGTTTCCTTCAGTGAGTTGGAAACAATACAGTTTTTAATGGTTTCCTGCTGCACACACCCGATCAATCCGAGTGTACATCAAAATATTTAAGAATTGGTTTACAATAGTCAAATCAAGTGCAGCAATCATCACCTTAAAAATAGGCAAATGTCATCATCATGATATTTGATTGTCTTTTCTTTTCGTTTTGTCATCGACGTCTTCGACAATGTTTGAGCCTGAAATAAACGTCATTCTGACGTCAACACCACCGACTAACAATTTGAAAGTTTACATTTAAAGAGGATAGCTGATAACCACGAGGTACAGAATTCGATATATTTATGGACAGCTAACCATTGACTAGTGCTTGAAATGAACAAGTTGCTTGCATTTTTTTTCTCAAATTTCAAATAACGGATTTGACGTTTTGAACAACGAGACCAACGGGTAAAGATGAATTTGTCGAAGCAGAACATTATTTTTGTTATTCGTCTTTATTTGCGTTACGTCCATCCGTTCAACAGAGTCCATGGACGCCGTTGACAATGACGACTTTAACGGAGGACGCCGAGGAAGGCCAAGATCTCGCCATAGACTGTAACTATGAGACGCCATTTATGACAGCTTTTGACTATTTCCGAACGTTCAGTTGGATGAAAGACGACACTCTTCCTATACGACGGAGTCCGTCAAAGTTATTACGTAGGAGAAGAGAAGTACATGGTCCTGACGGAACCGAACGGGATCGGTATCAATTCGCAGTTGATCGTGAAAAATTGTTCGAGGTTTGACTCAGGGAGGTACTCGTGTGTTTTCGACGAAAATGGCGCAATGGTATCGGACGTGCTGTACGTTCGACACCCTCCGTCCGATGAGCATCCCGAATGTACTCTGAAAGTACCAACGAACTTGACCACATTCTCGATTGGTTCTTCTGTAGAATTCGAATGTTTATCAGACGGTTATCCCTTTGTCAATCTCTCCTGGTACGAAATGACAATAGATGGAAATCTATCGATACTTGAAAGTGGATCTGTAACCTTTGAGAATTATTTTGTCCGTAACACTATTTGGGTTGACCTGAATTATACACTTAATACGAAAACGCTTATTTGCATGTCAACGATGACGTCACAAACTGCTTTTAACAGACGATGTGAAATAGGGCCGATCATTCTGGCCAGCGAACTGATCGAAAAAGATGATGAAGTCATCATGACGTCGACACCAAACATGGCTGCCACCACATTAACATACAGTCATGATCTGGAGACGTCTGTCGTATGGAAGGCGGAAGCTGTGAAGTCAACGACTCCTAAAAATGACGTAACATTGACATCAACCTCACACCATACAACAGATAATCTTGCTACGAAAACTGTCAAAAATAAAACAGAGAAAGTAGAAAAAGACGATAAAGTGTTGACGAGCGTTCAGTGCGAGTGTAAAATGGATCAAGATTATTTTCAGTTTTCGTTCTTCTTACTTGTTACCCTTACTGGTACTTTCGGTTCTCTTTAACACTTTCCTCTGTGTCAAAGGTCACAATGTGAAATCATACCCACTACCGTTACACTCGGAGGAAATGCAGAATGTGGCAATTATCGGTAATCGCAGGACGGAGACAATAATCCGGAACGAGAGGGAGACCGCCAGCAATCATTACTCCCTAGGGGAAATTTATACCTCAATCGACTACGCCAACACCGAAAGAACCGGTGCATCGATCTAACGACAACGGTTATTCACCGCACAACGAAACGGATTACGATTTTGACGATGACGATTATTTTGACAATGACCACGGTTACTCCTATACGGTTTACGACGAACCCCCGAAAGATGACGAAAATGCCAATTTTTACTTCGATGTTCCAAACACTCAGCAAAGGAGTTCTGTGGGTTTAGAAGAAGGAGAAACTTTAACGTATAGATACGACCAGCCTGCAGGGGCTAATACAGGAGCTAATAGATAAAAACATCCGACTGTTGTAGATCACACTATTATAAGGGGAACTTTTCTTCAGATTATTTAGTACATGTGACATGTCCTACTAATATCGATCCCTAACGTAATAACATGACTACAGTCTCGTATCTCTGTATCCCGTGCTCGATATAGTCCGTCTGATGTTTTGGTACTTTGGATTTTAGCGAGTGATGTTGGCTGCGTTACATCTTTGTGTCGGCACGGTGATAAATTGGAATATTACATTGATTTTCATAATTAAAATCTTAATATCTTATGTTTTGAATTAAGATTTTGTGTTACATGCAGACAACGCGTAACTTGTACATTAGTATGAATATTTATATGTATGAATGATAAATTATGAGGATGGATCATGTATGCATTATGTGAATTTCTTCATATTGTCTTTGTTTAAAGATTACAGTAGGAAAAGAACTACAAGTGATTATAAGGGGTCAATTATGGGACTAACGTCAGAACTACTGCAGTGAACAGCCTGATTGCAAGGATACAAATATATCTCACAATTCACAACTTGACAAAAAAAAGAATAATATATTAATAAAAGAATAGATGTGAAGACATAACAAATGAATGTAAAAGAAAGAAAATGGGACAATAACTATGCTTTCTAACTTACGATGTCAAATGACTGGAATGGTGAAAAGTCTTACTTCACGTCTAAGTAAGAGGTTGTCAGCATGACTTTTCGTGTAGATTTTAACTTGGAATTTGGATAAAAAGAGAGAAAGATAGCCTAAAATGCAGCAAATCGAAAGGAAATGTTCTTGGAGGAGTACTGCAGAGGTCGAATTAAGTTGTTTCTCTACCAAGTTATCACTTTTTGAGGAATGAAAATTTCATAGGCTATGTTTCTAATATGCCAAGCCAACATGCGAAACCAGGGCCAAATGTGGCTCTGCACATAGAGGCATCATGAGGCCCTTAGGCTAAAACCCCCCTCCCCCCAAAAAAAAAAGACATCAAAGAAAACAAAATCAACCAAAGAATAAAGAGTAATAAATATATTACCTGCCTTAAATAAGTCACTGAAAAAAATATGTATTTTAACAATTACTGTATTGATCAAATTAAACAAAACTAAACGTCACACTTTTAACTTATTCTTCTACTATCACAAATTGCCAAAGTTACTTCAATGAAGCCACAAGGTCTACACCGGTCAATCTAACCCCTATTAATTTGTACCACACTCACTATACTGTAGCCTATACACAAGAATATTTTTAGCTACAATTTGCAAACATTAGGCTCCATGTTGTACCACTAAATCAGGACGGATTTAGAGGGCCAAGAGCGCCCGCCCCTTTCCACAAATGTTGAATTTTTCCAAATACATAAAACAGCATACAGCCTTATCCAATTAACACAATAGGCCTGTGTGATTTGTCAGTGAAATTATTATTAACCTCAAAATACTAGTAGGCCTACTCCCATATACTAAACTCTGTTATCCAAAAGTTTGCCACCCTGATAATATTATGGCTCATATGCACCACAGTATAACTTAGGCCAACTCCTGACATTAGCAGAGTATTATCCTCTGTGGTTACTCATGAGCACTAGATTGAATTCGATTGCTAACTTCAGTCTATTACCAGGGATAACCAGACCCGACAGAAAACTGCTTTCCACTTTCAAGGGACTTCAACTATTTTTTTCACGATCTCATGCCTTTTTTTTTTGACATAACTCTCTGCATGGTTAGTATCTTACTCGAGGCCATGCAATTGATTTGGATGGAAGAGCTGGGTGATCTGAAGAAAAAATTAACTCATACAAAAAATTATAATCCTGCTGTGTGGAGCCATCAATTTGAAACCTACTCCGCGGAGAACTTTAACATAGCATTACTACAGTTGACACACATATAGTGTGAGAGAAATATTTCATACACATATAGCTTTGTTACAAAATAAAACTGTGACAGGTATTTTACTCTCTAGGTTGCATTTTTTCGGGTACAAACTCAGTGACAGAGACTGTGACACACAGTTTGAAGAATAGCACATACAAAATCACTGGTATCAGTTTTACTGTTTTCATTTACTATCGGACGTCATAAGTTTTAACTTGTTTGACTAATACACTCATGGCATGTATTATCAACCTCTCCATACCCTCTGATGGCGACATACCCAGAAATAAATATAACAACAAAACTGAGACAATTTACATTTTTATCAGTCATCTGATATGAAAAAAAAAACACAAACAGTTGCAGCATGTTTTATGAAGTGAGACCTGTTGGTTAAATAAAACTCTAAGTGGGAAGGGAAGCCCTCTCAACTTAGAAACCCTCCTCAAGATCAGTTGTTTCTCAATATTTCTATGACATGGGCGAAGGGGGGGGGGGGGTAGGCTGTTGATGAGAAGGATGCGCCTAGGTTGAAAAAAAACAGAAGCAAAAGGAATTCCCAAGAACGGTCTAAGAATGCTAAAATCAACGAGGAAGATGAACAAATAAAAGAAGACATCCTGAATAAATATTCAATTTAAATCGAGCATCAAATGTAGCACCATTTTGCATCTTGCAAATCGTACGTTAGCAAAAATTTTCCAAAGGGTGAGAGGGACCCCCCACCACGTTGACCACTCCCCCAAGATCAGACTTTTATATTAATCACTTTGACCTGGGCTGAGACGCAAGGGCTGTGACAGGTGGAAAAAAATCTCAATCACCCAGAAAAGGTTATAAGAATGAATATTTCACAAAGAAAGATGCCATAGGAAAAATGATTCCTAAAATAGTATGAATTCCTGAAGATATGTTCAATCCAAAACTATCATCAAATGTAGCACTATTTTACATCTAGCCCACCCTACGTTAGCAAAAAAAATTCCAAAGGGAAGGAGGGCACCCCATTTGACCCCTTCCCCGAGACGGCGATCAGGTCATCGTCCTGCTCCATCCCCCCTTCTGCCAAATCCTGTAAGGGTTAGTATAATGAGAAGGAGGGCCTACAACCTGCGAGGCCTCGAAGTTGTAATGTTGCCATGCAGTCGATTGAAAAAGTTTGGTTTCCTCTGCTGTAAAGTTTTTAGTATACGCTAGAGCAATATATAAACATGCACTTAAAAGGTACATTGAGTTGTTTCGTGAAATTCACTAAACCTGTCCAGATTTATTCACATACTTATGGCAAATGTTCTAACAAAGAAGATCCCATATGTCACATACAAAGGAACATTAATGAGTCCACAATTAATTCTTTAAGTTCGTGTTTGAAAATTCGTGACCAGACACTTTCACAGTAGTGCTTATTCACATGCACACCGGTCAGCACAAGTCAACAATTTAAAAAATATGACAGCTTTCTCAATTATTGGATGTAAGACTTGACTACTCATGTTAAGTATAAACATTGTCAGGTGATTGTACCCTCCCAAATCCTCACAAACGTATTGATTTCAACTCAATGAGCCCCTTTAACCCGGAAAACTTCCTCATAAATTCCATCTAAGCCTAAACGCATAAATTTTACTGCATATTCGAGATTTGCCAACTTATACAGAGGAGTCATTCCTGGTGTTAATATTTTCACACCATCGATGGTGCAGACGCTTTTCGTTTTGAAGTTGTGCATCATCTAATTATTTACCTTCGGCAAATTTCAAGGAACTACGCAATTGATGATCCAGCTAGACTGGCCCAAGAATCTGGAAGTTTTTTTTCACTTGCTACCTTGGAAAATTGAAAGAAAAAAAACAGTAAAAGGAATAAATAACTTACATTAACTTCTGTGGAAAAAAGAGAAAACAAGGTAGCTCACTTTAAAAAATGTTACGTAACGTTTTAAGAACTGACCAATTTCTTGTCAAATAACCCGAATAGGCCTATGAGGTCATATATGATCTGAGTTACCTTTGGATAAGAGGGGGGAAAAAAAAAGGAAAGAAAAGTGATGGGGCTATTTAATATATAATAAAGGGCAGAGACGCGTGTGCACACGGATTCCAAAAGGGATCGGATACTCGAAGTCTGCAGTTTTTCGATACCGGGTATTACTAAGATTATTAGACTACGGATTCGTTGTGAAGTCATAGTACCACATTTTGATTTGCACTTAAATACATCACCACCGTACGAGCATGACAATGAAGTCTTGTAAATGGGGAAAAAAGTAACATCCTGATTTTTGTCACACGTACAAGTGTGAGTGAAAGCATTGCATAGGGGTGGCAACTTCAGAATTGGGACAGTGGTACAGTCCGATCGGTTACCCGGTGCAGAGGTTACACGACCCTGATGAAGAGGCATTCAAATTAGCGGAATTGACGGGAGATCCGTGTTGAGAGACTACAAGCATTTTAAAAGCCATGTGCAGGCTATGTAAACTTTCTTCCGTGGACGATACAGATGTTCTTCAGAAAATATAACATAAATCACAATTTCTGTGTAGGTAATTGTTCGTTACGTTAGGCTGCTTTATCTTAGTACTTTAACTCACTGGCGTTCAATTTGGAAAGTGAATAACTGTTTAGATACTTTATCACCTAGTTTTGTGAAGTTTTTAGAGAAGAAAGGTCCCAGCAGTTTGAGCAAAATGGTCATTGTCCGTTAGTCCAGAAAGTATTAAAAACATAACCATAGTGTTCCTCACACGAATGAATCGGGAATCATTTCTGTGTACATTGTACCTCCAAGTAGTTTTTACTAGTTTCAGAATTTGTAATTAAGCGAGCTGTTTGAAATCAATTACGTCTTCATTTTACAATCATTTTTTCCATTAGGGTTCATTATGTCTGCTACTTGAAATTCAGTTAAATTACTTCAAAGGTACGTTCATCTAGCCAATATTTTTACTTTGTAGCAATTACCTTTTCTTGTTACATGATAATTGTCGACAGGGGCTTAGTCAGGTTTTCTCTCAGAGGGGAAAATCGACTCATCGTCCCGATTTTTGACCGTCGTCCTGAGGAGGGGTATAGGGGAGGGGTATAGGGGACGGTATAGAGGAGGGGTATAGGGGAGGGGTATTGCCTTAACAAAGCTTCTATCATGATTTCAAATCAGTACTGAACTCCACAGATAGGTCTACTTTAAATGAAGAGAGGTCTTAGGGGATGGGGCACCCCCCTCCTCTTTGCCCGATATAATCATGTTTGCCCTTCTTTTGCTTTCTTTGAAACGTGCAGCCATGAAGCTAAAAAATTGTTAAAAGTATTGGAGGGCGCTGAGTGCCGTTAGGACTATCTGAGCGGAGCGCCAAGTAGGTTAGCGCGGAGCGTGCCAGGGGAATGGAAACTCTGGCCATAACACTAGGCTCATAGTGGGCGAATTGGTAGCAGGAGACATAACAGCCTTAGACATAAACTCTAGTAGGTAGGCTCGAGAAAATAGGCCGTATCCCATTTCCTTTACCACAAATATCGTAAAGCCAGTCAACTGTCTATTTTTCAGTCAAAATGAAGACTTGACATATTTAAAGTTCGGAAATTTATTCTGAACGGATGGAGTGCCTGTATATACAGTAACCCTCTGAAAATTGTGAATGACCTTTTGACCAGACGAATTTGCTTCTCTTCGACTGCATGTATACTGACTTAAGTGCTTCTGATGAATAATACACAGTGTTCCCTTGGGGGACAGGTGCAGCGTACGTCAAGGAGCCTCGGCCAAATAACGTTACTTTACTGTTTATTTTAAGCAGGGAGTATGAGTCAGAGTTTAAAGCTCTGCAGTTGGATCTCAAACATATATTGGTGCAGGGTCTACATATACATACCGTGGGGAAGCCTAAGTTGTAAAAAAAACACACACACAAGAATGCGTGACATTTTTATTTTTGTTTTTATGCCTCTGTTTACACCATTAGAAAATTTATACTTTACATTCATACTGACCTTGATTTCCGAATCCAGCAGTGCAGTTATTTTGTGCCGTTGTTAACCTTATGATACAGGGCATCCACCGTTAAAAGATTTTTAAGTATTGATTTGCTATTCTAATACCACTAGAATCGAATTCAGTGGCTAAGTTAGTTATCAAATGAATCTTGAACCATGAAAATCGGTTCATAATTAGTGAGGTTCTAGTATGCACGAAAATATAAATGTGCGGGAATAGGATTAACAATTTCCAAACCAATCTGTCAAATGATTGATATTTATAGGACAAAAACAAATCAAATAAGAACTTCGGGTTCTGAAATTAAGAAAAAGCGTGCCTGTCATTATAAACGAGCATTATTGCAGTTGTAAGGTACATCCATAACCTTGCTTGTGCTGTGAACACCTGGTAGAAGTACCGAGGTCACTTTGTTATTTGCGGTTTTCTATTAAAGCATCGTCCAAGTCGTAACACTTTCGGCCAATTAAGTCATAACGCCCAGTATAAAGGGGCAGAATTTTCTAATGATCATAAAAACAATTTCTTTATGAGGGCTAGACTCAAGTCAGTGTCCTCTTTATCCATTTTTACAGTATTCGCCATGAAAGTTTCAGCGGAAAACTCCCTAAATTAGATTAATTATTCATCCAAGAAAATACTGACAATATCATTTTCTATAGCTCACTTGCTGAGCCTGGGAAGGGCTATTTCCAATAATTTGGGGGGAAGGGGGGGAGGGGGTTATGTATTTTTCCTGGTACGATCCCCTCCAAACGAGCTAGGCCTACTCTTAGAGTCTTCAAACAAATCTCAGTTCACCACTTGTCAGAAGCACTGGCTGCGCCAAAGCAAGAGGAGCATACTGTATTTCAGTCTCTCACTGTACGCATCACATTCATTGATGTCCTCTGATCTTGTCCCAGGCTCATGGCGGCCGACATCCAGTCTCTTGAAACCCCGAAAACAATCACTGTGACAGCAATGCCCAATGAAACAGTGTGGGACTAAAGATCAGATACTGTTCATCCACACCCAAATATTTGAGAAGTGCTCCAAATATACGAAAGAGGATGCATAATTTATGATTCTTGCATCATCTCAAACCCCTCTGATATGCGCTTAGATAGTCCTTTGGGGTTCCTACTAGAGATTGTTACACAGTAAGCCTACGACCAAACTGTACCACCTTATTGTCCTTTTTACTTGTTTGTTTTCGCTGAATAAGTTCAGATCATGTATCACCGTTTGAATATGCACGTACATGCAATGATCACGCAGTTGGAGGCAAAATGATGCCTAAAATCGCAACCCTCTCTATGTAGGAACCGGTCTAATAGTCATGCCGGCACGTACCCACCCACCCTCTAATATCTTTAAAGAGAAGGTGGTATTTGTATTATGCAGCTCCCCTAAAAGACATTTCGCCCCCTCTGACTGAAACTGCTAGCTCCGCCACTGATTGTAAACTGATAGCCAGGTGGTTGCGATTTGCAACCACATTTCTAGGTTATACAGCCAAAAGTTGCGCTCCCTTTAACATATAGACTTGCCCCAAGTCTTTATGATTGTCCTGTTTCAGCTTAGGCAGCTATAACAGGATCTCTTTGGTGCTCTCCTCCTTTCACGGACTGCCCCTTCACAAGGAACACACTCCAGCTTTCTATGAGTCTTTGTATCTTGTTTCATTGTGCCACCATCACCAGCCGGCTGCCTGTCGCACATGGCAAGCCCCATCATTGATCAGTCCTTTGCATTGTATGTGGGCACAAGGATCATCAGAAACAAGCGCTTCATGTCGGCAGCTTTATATAGCACTGAAGGAAGTAAGAATAGTGGTATATTCGGATGAAGTCTTGAGCGTAGAAGAGAACAGAACGCCATCAGCTTTAGGCAAGTCTATTTAACATAGCGCTGGGTAGCTCCTTTCCCTTGTTATAGCCGGGTATCTCTGGTAGGCTCAGCGTCAACAGGAGTTCTGTATAATGTACGTGCCACCCCTTAGGCGCTTTCGAGGTTGTTGAATGGTTCAATTCGCACACTGGCGAATCTGAGCGTGCTCCTTGTTCGAGCCTTCGAGGTAACAGTTCGAATACAGGCGTGACCGTCCAGTCTTAATTTTATGTGATATGTTTTCCTTCTCTTGTTCACTTCAGTCTAGTGTCCGAACTGACATTTGAAATGTACTGTAGTGTAGTTAAACATTTTGCATCTTCCCAACCTTTACAACTTACAGTTTACACGGTCATGATGGGACTCTTGTACTGAGTTAGTGTGGAATAGGCTAGCCTAACGCTAGATCTTGCAAGCGTTGTCTATTTGCTGCAACTGTTAGGCCTAGGCCTAGTATGAAATTAAACATTACTTAGGCAAATTTCCAATGTGTTAAACAATGCAATGTAACTTAGCTGTCGTGGGCTCATTCCATCAAATACAGTACTACTGACAGTCTTAGTAAGTCTTAGTAGGCCTAACTAGTACTTAGGTATGGATAATGGAGCGACCAGAGTGTTACACAGTCAGGCATAACGTTAGGTTAGGCCTAACTAAAGTTAGTGTGTAATAATAGCAAGTACTGTACACTTACTGTAGTCTGCGGTGCAAGGGCTGTGATGTGAAGTGTAGTAATTTTAGGCCATGTATGATGTACTGTAAAGTAATACAAAGCCCTGTTCAAGGGCTAGCAATGTTGGCACCTATAACAAATGTTAGACTAGGCTATCCAAAGTTAGGCCAAGACCCAGGACCATAACATTTAATAGATAGGACAAAGGTTAGCTGGAGCCTAGGCCAAACGTTAGGCCGGCTTATCTTCTTAATTATATCATATTATCATCGTGTACGTGGGTAGTACACCATTAGCATGCAATAGCCATTTCTAGGTTACACTGAGGACAGCCCTGGAAAGCAGCCTCAGTGTTCAGGCAATGCTGAGGTAAATGCTGATGTACATTGACATTGTTTGATCTCACATATCGCTCTCTGTGTACTACATTGTATTGTAGATACTGTACAATCTCTTGTTCAGGTAAGCAGGATCCATCGTCAAAAGTATTGAAAAATACCCCAGTCGGTCAAGAATCCCAAAAACATTTACATGACATACATGTGCCAAAGACTGGAAACTAAGAATCTGATTGATTTTCGCAAACATTAATTTGATGGTTCCTTCCTACAAGGTATTTTCGTCCAGAGTGACTTGGAACTTTTACTGTTGCCTAACATGTAAACATATATACTGAGGTACATCCTAGCAGACATGTGTTACTAATGTGGTGGCACTGGGTATAAGACTTTAAAATAGATTTTGATTAAACTGCTTGAAAAGGTTTTTTATGTTGTCTGATATAGCATAACTTGTATTGAGTCATCAGGAACAGGATTGCATACAGTATTTTATGTAAAAATTTGTACTTTTAACTTAAAAAATGTTTGGAGAATATTTCCTGGTGTGTATTGTAGCAGTGTTGCAAGAAAGTGGAGACCAAGTCAAACTCATGACTGCAGCCCATTGCTTTTGGGACCAATTTCAGTCATATTTTGCTCATAGCCACAGGGGATGGGTAAAAGAATTCACAGGCACTCCAAAAAAGTCCTTTTTAAATGTCCTGCTGTTTTCCATTTCATCGCCCCCCCCCCCTTCTTTGTCCATAGACCACTTGGTTCAACCTACAATGGTTGCATATTGTCACTTGGATCCATACCCTTCACTATTTGAAGAAAAAAAAGGCAAGCTTTTTCGCGATTTATCCATGAGTGTGTGTGCTCTTAAATGATGACATAGTATAGTGGCTTCTTTCTTTACATTTGGTGACAGTATACATGTGAAAAAATCATTGTGAAAAATGCTATGTTAGAGTCAAATTTTTACGAAGATAAATCTACTTTACTTTATTGCCATTACTTTCGGTAGCAACTTTCCTAGTTTCCTTACTCCCGCGGACTAAGGGGCATGAACGCCACCACCAAAGTAGCACACAGTATAGCCTAACGATGTATCATTGTATGAACTCATGGTAGGCCTAATGTGTATAAATCTGTTCACAAGTTTCTGCAAAAGGTCTCTGATGTTATTTGGTATGAAAGTGATTAAGAAACCTTAAATTTGAAATCTGCTGAAAAGTTTAGACTGAGTCCATTGTGTATTGACCTTAAAATTATATGGAAATTTAAGTCTTTTTTTAAGCTGATCATGTCTCCTGTGAGTCAGTCAAGATTCTAAAACAAATACAAAGGATATTCAAATTTTTGTCTGTGTATCATCATGGATTTCCCATAATGCAATGTACCATTGTACTGTGAAATACGCAGTATTTTATGGACTGATACTGTAATCCATTGATGTCAGATATCAATCAGTTAGAGGTACCTCAAAAATTATTTGGTATGTAACATATAGGACTTATTTTTGGTTTTTATTGAATGTGTTTTTACAGTTTAATTACAACCTTTCACCATCATGGCCTCGGCAAATGTTCTCGCTGTGGCATTATCAGATGATGACGTCTCAGCCCTGACCCCTGATACTCGTCAAAAATTGGAGGGGCTTTTCAACTCCAAGGAAGAATTGCTAACATCTCTGAAGACACAGCTTGAGAAGTTGAAGGTCAACTCAGGTACTGTGCTGTATGTTGCTGTTTGCCTGTTTCATGTTTAGAGGCATGACATGAGTCATGTACCCGAGTACCTGACCAAACTTTGGGTACCCAAATTCCGAGAACAAAATGGGTACGTCTGGCCACATATAGTCTATTACACATCATGCTTGTGTTTTCATTCACTCATGACTAGGCTGGATGTAATTTCAAAGTTAGGCTATTCTTATTTTGGGTAAGAGTTACCACATCAGGTAATGCAATGGATACCCTGGTTCCATTTTTTTGATACTCGATTGGCCATATACATATTCCTGGTGCACAATTTTTGCCTGCGCCAGTATGGTGACATAGAGGGAGGGGTATGATTAACTTTGTACTTTATATTGACTTTGTTTGAATTTAGTGACAGAATTGTGAAGTTTGGTATTGGAATGTGGACATCATACCTAGGGTTAGGAAAACGTGATAACCACAGAGTCAAGAGTTTTGAAGGAACGTCCACATGGGGATCGCGATACTCTATCAGAAGAATTTTGTTAGTTGAAGTCTGTCATTTTTAGTAATTTTGTTATTGGTCACAAAATACAAGGCAGTAAGTTTTATTGAGTAAATCTTCAGTATATGTTTCAACAATTTATCACTGTTCTTTTAATTTCTTACAGAGCAAAGATTTCAGCAACTTGAGACAGAATGGATTAAAACCAGTACACAACTTGAGAAGGAGAGCAGCGATGCTGCAGAGCTGAAGATTTCGAAAACAAAGCTAGGTTAGTATTCATTATGTACAAAACCTATTGTTGTTTCATGTTGTTTCAAGTAATTTTATTCAAAGGGTATATCTACTAAGAGATTACTCCATAGTTCGGGGTCACAAACCATCTCGTGACGCTCACACATGATGCTTTTACTGTAACTAATAGGAGATCATGCTGGGTTTAAAGCATAAATTTAACAATCCATTATATCAGTGTACAAAAATCCAAACATAGACCATGCTGATGAAGAGCAATCTTCTAACTTTGAAGTAGACTGAGAGGGTGTGCTAAGATAGAATGGAAGCTAGTCAATGTTTTGCCATTAAAAGTGTTACATACGCACATCATTTTGGGTGTTTTGCGTTTTACTAAGAATTTTCATTTCAGTGTAATCCTGTATGGGTGGACATATTAATGTGTATATTTCACCTGTACATGGTAAGCTGGTGATGTGCATTGATTTTGTGCTTCGCAATATGTCGTAAAAGTGCCCTCATGAATCTAGGAGTCTCACAGTGAAAAAAAAGATAATGAGTTTGAAAGAGATTAATAATGTTAGAGATTAGTAGCTGTAAGAGATTAATAAAAAATATGTTACTATGATGTTAAACTTTAATCACACAGAGGAACAGTTGCAGGAAACAAAAGATGAGTTGGCCGACTTAAAGAAGAGGACAGATGGGTCATTTGGGACCCATCAGGGGTTGAGCCGAGCCAATGAGCAACTTGTGTCCGAGAAGCAAGAAATGGTGACCATTATTGAGAGAAAATCCAAGGAAATACAGAGACTTAATGGTAATATTTCAATTATTAAATAAATAATTTAATTAAATAATTCAATTATTTGTACATTTACTGCTAGATATTTTAGGCACTGCAGAATTTGAATTTGAACAACAGCATGGCTGATGTCAATGTAACTTTTCGAGTCGTTTCTACGGCTTATCTTTAAATAATACATATACTACCACAAATGAGAGAAAAAAATGCCAGTGCAATTTTCATGTGGTCTTATAAACTCTGTCTGAATTTTTGTATGACCCTTTTAGTTTATGTTGACATTCTTTAAGAAGGACTGCAAATTAAAAATTATTTGCTTCCTAGATGGTGTAGAAATGCAGTCCAATGTTACATTATGTAGTTTTGTAACAATATCTGTCAGAGTTTTTTAAACTCTGAATGGCCTTAAAGTATCTCTTTGTTTGTGAACATGATGTACAAATATTGACTGGCTTAGTATGTATGTAAGATCTTTTATCATGTTTGAGATTCAGATCAAAATTTGCCTTTCTCTCTTTGTCTTTCTAAAGATGAATGGAAAGCAATGTCAGAGAAGCTAGCAGCAGCAGACATGGCCAAAGCTGAGGTACAGATGAAGCTAGATGAATTGGAACATGAAGACCTCTCTGGAAAGGTATGACTGACTGCCTTGATTGGCAGCGGTACATTGCAAAGATATATTTAAGGGTAAAATTCCAGGCAATGGTGTGCCCATGTCAGGAGGCAGCGGGGTATTTCCACAGAGCACTTGCATGTTTCACCATGCACTCGTCCATAAATACTTGCCTTTTCAGTTTCCATTTTCTTCAACTCGCTGTAAAACTTCTACATGAAAACTAATTTGAAACTGAATGGCACCAATTGCTTAAATAACCTGGCACTCAAAATAGGTACACCCGTTTGCTAGAGATTGGTGAGGATGGGAAGAAATCGCAAGAGAGTGTTGCAGTGTTACAAGTAATGTGGAGGTAATTTTCAGTCCACTGTCTGGTCGTCTCACAAAGATGCAAATGATGGACTGCGACGGCGATTGATTTGAAATGGTAAGAGAAAATGTAAACAGTTCAAACCAAAATAAAAAAGCAGGAAAATCTCAACTTAAGAAACATCTGTGAAATCAAAGGCAAAATTGATAAAGATGTTCATGGCAAAATGGTAATTTGTAAATTATACTTTTTAGCTAGAAATGGATTCATAGATCACTATTGGAGGGAGAAGGAAAGAACAGTGGCAATTTGCTGCAAGTTTAAAGTAGCTTTTTAATTTATCCACAATGATACTAATGGATGGAGGCTGTTAGATATCTCAGCAATGGCCTGCTTTCTCTGGAGAGTAGAAATCAACAAGCTGGCATACATGTATTAGGTAATTCATGTTTAGAGATGAAAGTGTCAAAGATTGTGGATCTCCATTTCCCCCAAAGTTTCGTGAAAAACACTTCGAGCAAGAGAAGGAGATGCTGTCATCCCAGATTGACTGGTTGGATAAGTCATTGAAAGAAAAAACAGAAGAACTATTGTCTTTGAAAAAAGAAAAAGTAAGTTGAAAACAGACATTTTATTTATCCCATATTTTCATCAAACTTTCCTGATTCCATTTTGTTTCCTTTTAGGATTTTTTTAGAGTGTATTGTGAATGGTTTCTGTGCCTTTTACTTCTTGTTTTGTTTAATTTGATGTGGGTCTGTGAATGCATATTTATGTGACACAACATATTACATAATCACCACAAAAACATAGCAAACTTGTTCCAATGGTGTAGGCCAGCTAAAAATGGGTCACTGCGGTGAGGTGCCCTGGTACTCTAAGGTTGTAATAAATTACAAAGGTTGTAACCAATGATAGAGGCTGACAGTAACAGTATGTATCATCAAGGATATTTACTTCAGCTAATTAATCCATAGAATGTATTTCTGTAGTTCGAGATAAGCTTTTCTTCTCTGTCACAAACTAAGACCCCCAGGGAAAGTTTTCTAGGTTATGCTTCACTTGTTGGTTTGATGTGGTTTTGGTCTGTTTGATACTTGACTAAAAAGACAATGTGAGCCTGGAACAAAAATGTATGATCATTGACAGCATGGTTGCATCTTCCCCGGTAAGCTGCTTTACCAGGCTCCACAGGCACCTTTTCACTCTGGAGGTGACCCCTCTCCTAGCCCCCCCAGCCATGCCAAAATGGATGGTACTGGTGTGATAAATGTTGTCCGATGAGTTGTGGCTGAACTGTCTTTTCACAATGACAAAAGTAGAGTTAACTTGGGTTGCAACACATGTATGCCTTAATTCGCATTTAAATTCACTTCTTGAACAAAAGTTAATGTTGAGTCAAGTACCTCCCACATTTGGTTTTCCATCTTGCCTCGACCAGTCCAAGCAGATTTTGGAATTACAAAATGACCTTGGCAGTCAAGATGATGAAATCAAACAGCTGAAAGAAAGATTGGAAAGTTCAGAAAAAGCTCTGGCAGATCAGACAAAGAAGATGGAAGAGACCACAGAGAAACTGCAAGAGGTGAGAGTATTTAAAGATGGGCAACACCCTCCATGAATGTTGAGAGACAGATAACTCACATCAACAATGGTGAGAGATGGGTGACACACACTGTCAAGGCTGAAAGACAGCACACTCAATCACTGCTGAAAGACATAGCACACGCCTTGAATGCTGAAAGACAGATAGGACACACCTTCAATGCAGAAAGAAAACACACCAGCAACGCTGGAAGACAGATAACATGCATCAGCAATGGTGAAAGATAGATTCATGCGCTGTCAGTTTCTGGAAGACAAATAACATGTACCATCATTTCCTGAAAGACAACACACGTCGTCAATAATGAAAGACAGAGACACATACCTGTCAATGCTGAGAGACAACACACTGTCAATGCTGAAAGACAACACACTCCATCAATGGTGACAGACAGATAACACACACCTGTCAATGCTGAGAAACAACACACTGCCAGTGGTGAAAGACAGATAACAGACAATGTCAGTGGTGAAAGACAGGTAACACACATCGTCAGTGGTAAAAGATAGATTTGCATACTCAATCTCTGGAAGACAGGTAACATAATCCATCATTGGTGACAAACAACATACATCATCAATGATAAAAGATAGAACACACACCTGTCAATGCTGAAAGACAAGACACACAACTTCAATGCTGAAAGACTTACAACATACCATCAATGCTGAAAGACAGTTAACACACATTGCCAATAGTGAAAGTCAGGTAAAACACTCCGTCATTGCTGACAGATATATAACACACACTGTCAATGCTGAAGGGCATGAAAGGCACCGTCAGTGCTGAAAGACATAAAAACATCAAAAACATGCTGAAAGACAGCTTACACATTGTCAATGCTGAAAGACAGATAACACACACCACAAATGCTGCATGTTTGTGTCAGTTTATTGGACATCTTCAGAGTATTATGGTGCCTTTTATTCTTTCAATCGGAAGAAATTTAGCAGAGAGAGATTAAAGGAAGGAATAATGGAAAAGAGAGGACTGCAGGGACTTAAGTTGTAGACATTATTAAAGCAACCAGACAGGATGAGTTTCAGTTAGTCCATGCATACAGAAGTACACTCATACTGATTGTCAATCAAAGTTTTTTTATCTAAAGATAAGTTTTAATTAATATTTCTCCCCCTCTGTCCCCGTTCCCTGTCTTGTCTGCATTCATTAGAGCCTGGATGTCATCTCGACAAATGAGGAACAGTTTAGCAAGGAATTGGAAGCTCAGAAGAAACTCGCAGAAATTTACAAGGTATAAATGAAAATTTCAGGATACAGAAAATAAGAAGAGCATTTGAATATGATTTAGATCTGTTTTATTTGTAACAGTGACTGATATCTATTTGGTGAGTTTGTTTCTGCCATATTTTGGATTGTCTGCAAACTCTGTAATGAGATGTAGTGGCTTTTGTTTACCACTGACTCGTCTAACTGCTATAACCAATCTCAGAATCCATCTTGAACTTTTGGTGAACCCCCATCGACTGTTTTTTTTTTTCAGTGGGGCAAAGGGGGGGGGAGAGGATGAAGGGGTACCTAACATGATTCAGTTGAAATATTGTCATGGCACTCTTCCTTATTCTCCACGTAACTGATTCTCCTGATACCTTAAATTTGATCTTCAACAGCAAAGTTCCGACGAGCATGAGGGCAGGGTTCGAGAATTGATCTCAGCAGTCGAGGAGCTACAAGATTTGCTCAAGTCAGCTACGGGTGCTCAAGAGGAACTGGAAATAAATAATAAAAAGATGGAGGTCGAACACTCTGCCGAGAAGGAAGAGTTAGGTCAGTGAGAACAAACAACTGGTGAAGTTTGGTGATAGGTCTGTGGTGTCTTTCCAGCAGTAGAGTAGATCCAATTTAGCCCTCTCTGTTATTGAATGTTTTTTACCAAGTCGATTTATATGGAGATACAATCCTCGAGGAATGTTGAGATAATTGCAGGCTAACTGAGGAAGATACTAACATTGAAATGTTAGTCAGTTTCGATGAATCACATGGCCATATTGAGAGGGTCTAGTCATCTTCGATGTGGATTATGATGGTCGTCACGACGACGATGACCAGTAATACGTACGCAAATCAACTGTACCAAAATCAGCTGCACCAAAATCAACTGGTGGGCTTATCTTTTGGAAATGTCTTGTTTGATGATGTAACTCCAAATTCCTGGAATCATTTCTCGATGATTCCCACACTTCTTCTGTGGTCGATATTTAAAGTTTCTTAATGTTCGACCTCAAAAGGCCAACCAAAATTCATGGATGTGCTCACTATGGCACGCTGAATAGTAATTTAACCATTATGCATTACCCTTACGACGTGTCTATTGATAAGTTTATTTTTCATGTCTGTTAATGTGTATTTTGATGACTAGGACAACTGTTATTGAATAGGATCAATTTTATGAACGTCCTGTGAGTATGATTAATCCTGACTAGTCTCTGTGTATGCAGATGTGACTTTAGGTCGATATTCAGTATTTCATGAGTATTCATATACACACTAGTTTAATATGTTACCTTTGTATTTGTTCACAGTGAAGAAGGTCAACAAGTTGGAACAAGAATTAGACAATGCCAACGACTTACTCGCAGCTGCTCGGAAAAAAGGTATAAGTGAGAGAAGGATCTACAATTTATGCCGAACATTTATCATCAAACTATTTGCAGCACAGGTTGCTTTGCGGTATATCTACTTTGGGAGTTTCTTTTGAAGTCATCTTTGGTGTCAGAATATATGAAGTAGCCATAGGGACAAAAACAATTTGATCTGTGATGCTATGTTTGATCTTTGACTTTCTTGGCAGGTCTCACTCCTCTGTCGGAAGAAGAGCTGACAAACCTGTCACCGACAGCTGCTGCTGCCAGCTCTTTCATTAAATCTGGCATGACCCTCACACAGGTAGGTGGCTACAAGAAATGACCCCATACATACTAATGACCCTCACACAGGTAGTGTGGACAATTTGTGATGTATGTTGTGGAAGGGTCCATTTGCAGTGAACATTCACAACATATTTTTGAAGTAGAAGGTGATGCTAGTGGTTAATCACTGTGTGAACATGAAAAGCAGCAACTTGAAACATTTGTGTGCATTCATAACAAACAAGAAGGCTCCACTGTACATTATGAATAGTATGGATTACAGCACTGCCATTTGGGTATTACTACAGTATGTTTGTGAATGTTCTATTGTAAATACTTATTATGTGGATTTAATTTCTAAGAATTTGTGAGAGTAGTAAGAGTACAATGATTTGTAATGTAGGCCTAATTAATTGGTTTTTCGAAAGAAAGAGGAAAAAACAATAATGACTGTATCGTTCCCTCACCTTCAGAAGGGTGCATTTGTGGAATACATTATAAATCCAAATACAGAATGATCACTGGTCTCTAGCTTACAGTAACAGTATTACCCATCAACTGTTTGTTATCATTACATTTAAATGTCACCAGGTACTGACTTTTAGTGTTCAACCAGTGAGAGGAAACGTTCAGTGATAAACCACACTACAGATATTCTTCATTAAGCAAGAAACTGCAGTTGAAATACTATGTTAAGATACTGTACCAAGCATTTTGAAGTAGTCATAGAAAAAAAGTAGAAATTGACAAAACTTTTCCCTTGAATAGTGTTTACAGAAAATCCTCATAAATCAGTGGTTCTAAAACTTTTTTAGACTATGCCTCCTCAAAAATCTTGAAGTGTTCCAATACATGTCCTCTTCATAACATACCTAGTTGGTGAGTCGGTGTAACACTGTAAGATGACAAGTGTTGATTCCATCCAGGGTGGGTGTGGAGAGACGAAGTGCTGAGAAAGAACTAGGGAAACAGATCCTGGATATCTTGTTGTGTCCCAAATAACCAGGGACTCTAAAATGTGTGCCAACCCCCCTGGCTTTCCCTGTGTGCTTTGTAGCTTTCCATTCCCCACTTGAGACTTCCCAATGCTCTCTGGCATGTGGTAGGCACCACTTCAAAATAATGCTGTCACAAAGAATATATGACCAAGTGGATTTGGAGTTTCCTTCAGTCCTGTGACAATAGTTTTAAATTTTCTGGATTGTTGATGTGTTTTTTTTTTGCTTTCTTGTAGATGTACAGCGAATACGTGAAGGCGTCAGAATCATTGCAATCGGAGAAGCTGGAGAATCAGAGATTAAATGAATATATGGATCAGATTCTGCAGGTAGGAGAAACCGATGAGCTCATTGATGGATGGAGGGCTGGAGGAATGGATGGATAGCTCCCTGTGTCCTCTTCTACCAGATGAAGCCAATTTTTTGTTCAATTTTACCTTTGTTATTGTTTTTAACAGTTGCTCCCATCTCATCTCCTGGTGTCTCTAATCCTCTGCTAGTTACTATTCAGACAAATTTAATCCTCAACGTAAAATATGTGTCGAAAGTTGGTATTGAATTGAGATTTGTCTTGGAATTATTGCAATAGTCTTTTCAAGATCGTAACTTATTCAAAATATGCAGTTTTAAATTTCTTTCACATGATATTAGGTAGTATATTCTGCAATCTCCCCAACACCCTCCACCAGTAGGATGTGAACCCCATGTTGACAATGTTGAGAATTGTTGCTCTCTTCCTTTCTCTCATTTTGTTACATCTTTTCTGTCTCCTCCATCCTCTCCAGGAAATCGAAGAGAAGGCGCCGATCCTCCAGCAACAGAGAGAAGACTATGAAAAGTCTCTGGAAACAACCAATCAGCTGTCGGTACGACTTGATGTAGCTCTCCTGGTAAGTTCAGAAAATGATCTGTTCGTGTTATGTCGCACTGGGTACCCACTACTTGTAACTGTTTTGCTTTGGATAAAGCAGCTCCTTAAATTCCACTTTCATTACATTTAACCGGATTCAGTTTAGTCAGATTTCAGGTTATTCCTTTTACTTCGTTATGACATTTGTTCCAAGATCTACGAAAATTATGTAGTGTACTTCCATGCTCAATGTGTACATACCTGGTCAAGAATGATATAAACTGGGTAATTATCATCAGGAGGTGTGGAATTGTAGACTTACTGCCATTGGTGATGGTACTGTACAATTTCAATCAGGAGTTTTGGAATTGTACAATTATCATTAGCACTGTTGGCATTTTTGCAATCACAAGCAGGGGTGATGGAATTAAACAATCACCATCAGGAGCACAGAGCCAGACTCAAACTTATGATATAAACATTATTTATGACAAAGTTAAGTTGATACTGTATAAAGAGTTAGCCATTGCAAATCAGAGACATCGTCTGCAATCAGACAAATTGTTCACCTTTCTTACTCACTGTTGCATCGAATATCGTTCAGGTAGAGTATTTTACATAAATCGAGGTATTCTTCCTCCCTCTGTTGTGAAGGAACTGGAGCAGCAGCGAGTAACAGCTGATGAAGCTGAAAGGAGAAGAGGGCATCTGATGAGAGAGAACCAAAGGCTGAAACAACAAACTGTAGACCTTGGTCAGCAGGTAAATTTACTTTTTTGATTCCTTGCCGAAGGCAGGCAAGGAATCTATGCGATAGTGATGGCATGTGTGTATGTGCTTGTGTGTATGTGTGAGTGTGTGATGACTTGGCTTGTAAACACGATATCTCAAGAAGGAAAACTTGCTTGAATTTCAAAGTTGGTGTGTGGGTTGTCCATTGAGAGTGGATGGTCCCTAGTCTTTTTCAGGTAGGTCAAAGGTCATTTGAGGTCACTAGAGCTGGAAGTATGAAAAGCTATCAAGGGAGATATTTCAGCAGCTGAATGTTGCTGGAACTTGAAACTGTTATCATTGGTAGCACTTAATAAGTAGCTGACATCTGTCATTTGTTGTAAAGTCAAAGGTCATTTGAGGTCAGTAGCAGACATGGTTTGAAACCGTCTAACCACATTATCTCAAGGAGGGAAAGCAGATTGAACTTCAGAGTTGGTGTGTTGGTAGTCCACTGTGATTAGATGATTCCTACAGTTTTTCATGGAAGTTTAAGGCCATTTGAGACCTAAACCTAAATATGAACGTATGAAGATGTAAATGCCACTCTTATTAAGAAATTCACATTTTTGTTTCCCATATTGAAAACCACTTGACAAAGCACTGTACATTTATCACCCTCTGTAAGCAATCAGTGAATACCCAGTTGCTAGCAACTCCCTGTCAAGATTTACAGAGTACTTATTGTTTGCCACCATAAAGTCTCCTAAGAGAGAAAAACACTCTAAGTTATCTCGCACAATTTCAGACCTTTAATCACAATTTGGTGTCAGGAACTTTCTATCCACTCCTGATCAATGAACTTTATGCCAAACCCATAAATAATTTGGTTGATTTTGTTTAAAGTGATTGTGGGTGTATGTGAAAAAAAAAATGAAATATTGGCAAGGAATCACAAAGTCTTTTGACTTTCTGGTTTTTACCTACATTGTTCCAATCCTTATATCTTTCATTATGTCCAAGGTAATTTAATCTGTTTGTGTTTTATTGTTTGCTGTAATTTCTTTCATGATTATTAAGTTAATACTTTGAAAGTGGATGAGGCTACCATCATGCATTTAGTCATTCAAGAAACGTTGGATGGTATCATTCACTCGAAGCAAACTTTTGGCCTCTTGGTCATAACCTATTCACCAAAGCGTTCCTGTCTGCCGTGATGACCTGTGCTGATGCCACTGGAGAGAAGACCCAGCAATGGATTCAACAATTGCTTGTCTTTTCTCTCGCTAGGTTCGGGTGCTCCTGCGGGAGGTGCAAGAGGTGAGGGGTGGTCCCATCATTACCAGCGGAGAGCTTGAGCCTGGGGTATCCTCCAGCGATGTCACCAGCTCATCTCAAGTCATAGATCAACACTTAGTCACCTTCAAGTAAGATCATCCATTAAAAATTTACTTCAATTCAAATTGAATTTGTTCCATATTTGATGATGCTGTGAGCCAAATTTATGAGTGGGCCATGGACAAGAATTTGCAGTGCTCCATGGACAAGAATTTGCAGTGCTTTCAGAGGTTTTTCGGTTAAACAAATTTCAAAGTAGTCGGAAACAATGAACCTACGTTAAAGTGATGTGATAGTAATTGATATTTAACACAAAGATAGGAGTACGTATCATCTCTTAGTTGCTTCAGGAAAAATGAAAGGTGACATCAAGTTGTGATATTTATAAGTGTTATGAGATCAGTTGATCTCTAAGAGAAGGAAGAACTCCCCCCCCCCTAAGAAAAACAAGAAAAAATACTGTAGGTGTTGGGAGTGACCTTCAATTGTGTTGTTTGACTGATTTATTTCCATATTTGCAACGATTTATAGCAAGATGATAAAAGACATAAAAAGTAACAAAAGAAAAAAACATAGTTGAACATGCAAGACAAAAACAGGAAAGAAAGGGAGAGAAGAGAACTTAAGGATAACTTACATGACTTAGAGTGAAATACAATAAAAATAATTTTCAGATCAACATATCTCCATCAAGGAAATTCAGTTGATCTCAGTGCTACTACATTATTGTGAAATTATCACAGTTGTCTATACCTGTCTATCAATTCTTATTTTAGCTTCTGCTTAAAAGTCATATTCAATTTTAAATTTCCTGAGGTCAGTGTTAAGTTTCTTTCATAATTCAAAACCACAAATCAGAAACACTCATAACTTTCAAAGTTTACAGAAATTAGAAAAAAAAATGTCTTCGGCGAGTGATTTCCTTCTCATTTTTTTTTCTTCTTTCATTACCTTGACAGGAACATTGAAGAACTTCAGAAACAGAATGCAGATCTGTTGAATGTGGTGAGAGAGCTGAGTGAGAAGAGAGAAGCTGAAGAAAAGGAGACCTTAGAATCAAAGTAAGTTCATGACTGCTTTAATACTCTTGGAACAACTGATATAACTGATCATAGAGTTTGTACAAAATGGTTACCTTTGGAACAGCTGTAATGGTTACCTTGATATGGAATATATTTAGCGAGGGTGCTGTAGTGTGGATAATTGTAGAGTTCCTTTGTAGAGAGAGTTGCATCTATCAAGTTCCAAAAATGGACACAAAATGGCACAATTGGCACATGCGATATAGTTTAGTAGAAAAAAAAGGATCAGGAGGGACAATTAAGTCCCCATCTATGACCCTGAGTACCCTACATGTGTGAGGTGCCCAACAAATTGAAGCAAACTGGGATCCAATTTCGAGTTAGTGCAACTTTTTCTTTATAATGGAATGAAGGAAGTGTAGTTAAATGACAAAGGATATCTGCAAGGGTTTGCTGCAGGTGGCATTGTCATAGAACAAGAAGGGAATTGTAATATTACACTTTCTTCATCTCAAGGCAAAGTTCATTTTGTAAGATATCAAAGAGTACAATTACACATTTCAAGATCTTTGATACCTTGGCCAAATAGAGTATATTGTTTGAGTTGCACTCTATTTAGCAAATAAGACGATGAGAATAGCGGAATTCATCACCACGTGTAAGTTCTTGATACGCTGTTTTGGGGGAAACCTGACGTTTGATTTCGTTCAATCAAACATCGTTCTATGAAAGATAAAAATACGTCTTTTCCAACTGTTCTAATATATCAGATGCAGTTTAGTGCTTTCCCAGTTGGACCGAATCAGGTGCAGTTCTGTGTTCATTTCTTTTGTCGGATGTGTGCACTTCTAGGAACATTAACTTTTATCGCATCATAATTCAAATTTTAGCTGACTTTCATAAATAATCGTAATTTACATTAATTGCATCTCGATAGTCAGAGACTGTGTGGTGCATTTTGTTTTGATTGTTGGCTGAAAAGTGTCAATATTGTTTGTTGATGTTGCCCAATTACACATACCTGTAACCTGCGTGTACAGACTCTTGAATAAAGAGCTGTTTGACAAGTGACATGACTATATCTTGCTTGCCTTCTTAAATTATGACTGTTAGGCTATTTTTAAGTGATACACACAAGTTGATTGTAATGTGAATACATTTTTTTCTTCTAAGGACTTCAGAGCTAAAAAGTAAATTAGATTCTGCCATGGAAGAGCTGGAGGAGATGAGAGATGCCCGGAGGAGACAAATGGAGATGGTGGAATCAGTGGTCCGTCAGAGGGACATGTACAGAGTACTCTTGGCCCAGAGTGGGGGAAGTCCACCACCAGTAAGTGACATGTTCAGAGTACTCTTGGCCCAGAGTGGGGGAAGTCCACCACCAGTAAGTGACATGTACAGAGTACTCTTGGCTCAGAGTGGGGGAAGTCCACCACCAGTAAGTGACATGTACAGAGTACTCTTGGCTCAGAGTGGGGGAAGTCCACCACCAGTAAGTGACATGTACAGGGTACCCTTAGCCCAGAGTGCGGGAAGTCCACCCCCAGTAAGTGACATGTTCAGAGTACTCTTAGCCCAGAGTGGAGGAAGTTCAACACCAGTAAGTGACATGTACAGGGTACTCTAGGCCCAGAGCAGGAGAAATTCACTGCTAGTAAGTGACATATAAGGGGTACTTTTTGGCCAGGCAGGAAAACTCCATCACCAACTGACATGTCACCGGTATCATTGGCCCAGAGTGGGGGAGGTCCACCACCAGTAAGTGAAATGTACAGGTTAGCGTTTGACCCAGAGAGGGAAAGTCCACCACCAGTAGGTGCCATATGTATTTACTTAGAATGGGGTAGTTCTCCTCCACTAAGAAGTGGCATGTAGAGGATGCTTGTCCAGCAGGAAGGTAGCTGTCCACCACTAAGTGATGTGTACTGCCCTCCTGGGTGAGGTAGATAAACCACCAGCACTGATTTCTTCATGAGTTGAAGTTGGTTTAAGTACATAATATTTATCAAACACAGTTCACAGCATCAAACAGTGGACATCATTGAAAAAGAAGTGTTGATATTTGAACATAAAAAAGATAAAAACCAACCCAACCCTTTATTCATATCATGTCATACATCTCTCCTTTTAAGTTGTCAGTGTCACTGCTTCAGAAGAGTCCGGCCTCGGCCGCTCTCTCTCCTGGCACCCCATCGCCTGCCAAGGGGTCACAACCTGAACAACAGCAGACACCTGAGAAGATCCCTGATACGGCGACGGTGAATCAGGAAGACAAGGATAAGGCACTGGAAGCTCTACAAGGAGAATTTGAGACATATCGGAAGGAGAAGGCTGAAAATGAGAGGTAAAGTACCAAAAAATGTCATCGTTATCTTTTTGTTTTCAAATCTTGCTCATCGCATGTTGTCCATTGATTTAGGCCAGTCAACGAATGGGGATGCATCTCGCAAATTTTCTCACTGTGTTACTGTGGCAGTCCCTGGAAGTTCAAAAGTATGGATGATGCATTAGATGTTAGTTATATTTAAATCTGTCATGCAACAGGATTCTCTGTGAACCAGGATTGTTGCCACGGTGATCGGTGGTGTTTGCATTCAGCCATTACTCTCCTTAGCCGAATACCACAAAAAAAGACAAAAGTACAAATACGGACCATGACTAGAACATCTTGACTGCCACTACCGTTTCCAAAATCCAATAAAAAAATTCACATATGGGCTCTCGTTGCTTTCCAGGATCCATAAATTAGCAATTACTTGTTTCAAAACAACCACTACTTGTGGAATTTTGAACCTAACTGTGGACTGGATTGAAGTTTAATGAGATGGTCTTGATCCTGGTTGGTGAAAGGTTTGCAGTGAGAATGAAGGCAGAATCTACAAGGCTAACTTTTAATAGCACAAATAATAAAATGCATTGGTTGAGAAATGTGGAATCTGGATTTGGTAGGACGTGGTATCTCGAGGAGAACAGAAGGAGCCTTAGTAGAGAGAGGTAGATTTGGATGGATTGAACCATCTGTTGGGCGCTGGAAGTGGTTTAAGAGAAGGAGGACAAAGAGGACATGGGCAAAGTATGATAAAGAAAGAAAACAGTAAGGCTGGTCTTAATGAGAAGGATACTCATGACCAGAAGAATTGGAAATTGGGGATGTTTTCATGGCATGAAAGTCAGTAACCATCCATTAGTTGGAAAATGCTGTTTTAAATAAATGATGGTGGTGGAGGGGAATGTATATACAGTATCTTGCATTCAATCATTTTGTTCTTCTGGTTGGTATTAGAAAATTAAATTCTGTTTGAGGTTTCCCTTCAACATCATTGCCTCATTCTTGTACCAAACCCCAAAGAGCAGTCTCTCAAACAAAGATGTCCTCCATATCGTTCTTTTGTCACATGAAAGCTTTGTTAAACCTTTATTTGTGAGAAAGGTTGACCTACTAAACATGAATTTTTAAGACAGAACTTTGTTTTTTTACTTTCTCCTCCTCAGAATGCTAAGTGAGCAGCTGGACACCATGAGGAAAGATCTTTCTGATTTTAGAGTCCAGAATGCCAAACTCTCCTCACAGGTCAGCTAAAATCTTTTAATGTCATTCAAAAAGTCTAATTAATCTGAAGATTCAGTGTGACAGGATAGCATCAAAGGAAGAAACAGTGGTGACCTGTGTGCTATTTAATGATAAATGCTGTAACTGATATTAAGTGGCCTTAAAGATATTTCTCGTTTCCTCAGTGGGTGGTAAGAGGTATGCAAATGATACCTTCAGTAAAAATTCAATACTGTTGTATTATACAAGCATATGACACTCTCAGGATCACAAAGACAGCTGTTCTGTGCCGTGCTGTTTTTTGAAGAACTCTGTCCATTTTACAAATGTAGTTCCTCAACTCTGTGGCTCATCCTTGGTTGCAGTCATGATATCATAAAGTTTTGGTCTGATTATGGGGTTAAATAGTTATATTTTGATGATTAGGAATGCAGAACTTATCATGTTTACTAGTGCACTTCTTTAGTTTTTTCTTGGCTTTCTTGCAAAGTATAAGTAAGTGCCAACTTTGACATCAAAACATTAGGAACATTGCTTTGTTTGCAAAACAAAAACAAAAAAGAACATTGAAGAATTCATCCATGACCACATGCTATTTTGTCCTTCTACTTTTAAAATTTTTATGAAAGTTTGATGTGAACAATCATGCATTTGAATGAACAAAGTTGGAATGTTTGAATGAACATTTGAATGAATTTTTGAATGAACTGATATACATACAATTTATGGTTGGTAGTATTTTCTACTTGTTCAAATTTCGCAAATTTAACAAAACGTGCGTCAGTGTTGAGGTGTTATTGTGCCTATCAGCGTATCAGCAATGGAAGAGATTCAGTCAAATTTCTTAAATTCACGTACCTAAAATAGACTTGAAATCTCCATTACCCCAGCATTGGATATTCTCTGTTTGAACGAAATTATTGAATTGCTACAATTTATCCCAGAAAAACTCTATCTTGCCTTTTGCAAGTTCAATTTGTGATGTGTCCTATTGACTGTTTATCAACAAGCTTGAATGGATGTTTGCAGGTGTTGGCATAGCACACACAGCTTGAGATGATAGAAAAAATACTGGGCTGGAGATTTCAGTGTTCCTCTCACCTATTGGAAAGCTGATCTCTTCACGTGGCTTTGATCAATATCCTATCCAGCCCACCGTCATCGCTTTTTACCGTGTTTTTATTTTAACTGAACATACTCTTCATCCTGCAGTTGGAATTTGCCAGTGAAAGATTCAAGATCCTCCAGACGACAGCAGAGAGCTACAAGAGTGAAGTTTTAGCCACCAGGGAGAAAAACCAGAAGCTGTCCTCTGACCTGGTGAAGGTACAGCAGTCGGTATCGTCGTTATCAGAGGTGAGTGTGCGGCCTCTCGATCGGGACCGTCGAAGGATCGGAGTTTTCGCCGTCTACCCGATCGACGACGTCAGGATCTGTTTTGGAAATTGCTACTCTGATTCAAAGTTTCACTAACATACATTGTACATGGGACTTTATTGCCATGCCTCTACTTGAGATGCTTGTTGTCATAGTGATATGCAAAATCAAAATGTAGTATTGTGACTTCACAATGGACTTGTAGTCTAATGGAAGTTGTATTTTTTTTCGACTTCTTGTATCAGGTTCATGAGTTCCAGTACAAACACTACAAAGATTCCAATCATTAGTTCAACTATAATCACCGTAGTAACCGATAAAGAACCAAGGAAGCTATAATGTAGACAGTCTGATAATTGAAAGAAACTAAGATCATTTTGTTGGTTTGTTATTTTTATTTTATGATTTGTAATCTACAGGACTAATCGAAACCTCTCATGTATATCTTTCGATATCTGTCTCAGTCTGCAGAGCATCATAAGATAGAGGTATCGTTCCATTCATTCAAGTCTCCTTGTTTTTCTTTAAATCCAGGATTTACTAGCAGCTCAAGAAAAGTCTAACAAGCTCCAAATCGAATCTCAGAATGCCAAAAAAGAGAAAGAGCTCTTGAAGCAGGTCGAATTGCGTCTCAGTAACGAAAATGAGTCGCTGAGAAATGAGCAGAGGAACCAAAACTTACTGCTCACCAACCTCCAACAAATACAGGTAAGAAGTCATATATGACAAATGCAACTAAAATTTTACCTGTAACAAGTATTGATTATAGTGTACCTTCAACTGTGACAGATGAGTTTCAGTTAAAACAAGTGCAAAGGGCCCAAAGTTAGCAGGGAGGGGTCACGGGGAGGGGTCATGATTCTCATTAATCAATTACAAATAGCACTGGTGCAGGTAAGTTCACCTTCAACAATTGGTCAGTTTGGAACAACATAAAGTGGTTTGGCCACTTAAATACAGGTAGTTTTATACTTTCATCATTTTAAAGGTAGGGTATCAACCTATCTACAAGCAATGAAATAGTTGAAACTTGAAGGAACTTCAATCTGTTTAAGCTGGGCAACATACTTTGTTTTGATGTGTGTAAAGAAGAAGAAGCAAAAGTATTAAATTGATTTCCCTTTATAACGCTCTGATCAAAGCCGGAAGTTGTCAGATCTGAAGAAAGTTATGGAGGGTTCTATCAGGGTTCTCGTGGTTGCATCAATGTTATATGATTTTGCCATGACAATAATTGTTCTATCATTTGTCCCTCTATCTTTGACACGCAGACTAACCTTGAGAGATCCGATTTTGAAACCAAGTCCAGATTGACTAATCAACTGAGTTCAATGGAGAGGGAACTGAATGTGATGCGTCGAAAGCTCGACGGCGAAGGAGAACAGCATCGAACGGTGCTGAAGACGTGGGAGGTATGTTAAATTTTGAAGTGTTAAACTCAGAGGAAGTGAAAAGTTTTGTCTGTATTATGGAGGAATTTGTGAATATTTGTGTGTATCACTTCAGTCATTAATTTGTTATTTTCTCTTTAGTAAGTGAATGTGATTCATACTTTTCAGAGCAAAGTTCGAGAATTGGAACGTCAGTTGGCGAACGAGTTGGAGAGCCACCAGAAAACTAAAGATGAACTGACTAAGACAAAGGTGGATCTACAGGCCATGAAACAACAGGTATGTAATCTACAGCAGCTTATTAATTGTGGTGAAGGTGGACCTGCAAGCTATAAAACAACTGGCATACCATCTAGCTATTAGTTGAGGTAAAGATGAACCCACAGGTTATAGAACAACAGATATGTCATCTAGCTAAATTAATTGAGTCAAATATTTTGGAGTTTATCAGCAAAGCATCCTTATACTTTGTGTGATTTGTTACATTTAAATTGAACTTTGCAGCAGATGAATTAAAACAGGACTACACTATTACATCATATGGAGTTATTTATCTAATACCACCATTGTTTTTCCGTAGGGAGTACTGAGGGGCTGAGAGGATGGAGTATGATGGCAGTAGCTCATTCTGTGTGACACTGAAAGTCATTACAATGTCAAACCACCAAACTCACTTTTTCTTTTGAAATTTGTTTGTTGCAATGCTTAGTAAAAAGCTTAAGCAGTTATTTTTCTATATCTCTGAGTAGTTTGGACAATGTGGCATGATGTCCTATATCATGACAGTAGAGTTAAGCAGATTTTTAATCTTTCTCATGGTTTCATTGTTTCCATTGCAGGAAGACTGTCAATTATTTGACCAATTAAATGTAAACTAGATACTCTGTGACTCTGTAAAGCATTTTGTTACTTTTTTTTGGTAATATTCAGTATGTTGTTGATTTTATTTCTTCACTGACAAGTGTAAAGGTTTCCTACTTATATTGTAACATTTTGCATGCATTATGGTATCAATGGGTGGACTTCCTTTTAGTCTGTCATTGCTTATTTTTACATTCTTGGACAGTGTTCCAGTGTTGAGGCTCAGCTTGTTGCATCTCAGATTAAACTGCAGTCTGCCAACAAAGAACTGAAGGATCTAGGTATGTCTGTCATTGTCACTTTAAAAACTTTTAAAGTCCAAGACTGAGTTTGTTAGAAGCTTCTAACCTACTCAGACATGCCATGTTTAATTCCTATTAATTACTGTCGGAGATACGAATGTCAAATTCCATTTGCTGAATGAAATTGCAAATTCCATCCTCGTAATGAGTACAGCGGTTACATACATCAAGACATCTTTTGAAACTGCTTCTCACCCATATTCGCCGTTCTTATGTCTAAAATATCATCGTACTGGTTATGTTTTTGTGTGAGGAACATTAGACAATACCTCTTTTTTGCCATTCAAACTTGCTGCCAAACTTGGCCTCAGGCCTCAAGAAATTTAGAGATCCACAGAGTCCAGGGCAAGAATTTGAGATATTATATTTGTTTCTACATGTTACTAATGGAAGCTAGAACTTGGAAACATTTTTTTCCCTCACTAAATGTTTGCTTAAGGATAGAGTGCTGAGCAATAATATTTTTGTTTCATACTTATTTTGGCACCTTGAAAGTGTATGGAAATTGTTTCATCCATCTACATGAAATCTTCGACCTGTAACTTTTGACCTTCCAGAATCTGTGAAGGATTCCGTAGACGGAGGTCAAAGCGAGTTGGAATTGAGAGCGCTAAAGCAACAGCTGGCTGAGAAAGAGAAACAAATTCAAGGTTAGTAGTTGTTTGGTTGCTTTGTCTTCTTTTTCCATCCTCAAAAATTCATGAAATTCTGTAAAATGACAGAAGTTAAGGAAGAGTCAAGGGAGTTTTAGAACAAAAATTTGCTCGTCGTTAGGATTTAAAAAACACTCTATCGCAATTTTTTTCCATCATTCATCAATCAAATTCTGGCATGTTTGGTCAGGAAATGGTGATGGAAAAAGTTGTGATATTCGATTTTCCTCAGGATGCAAGAACCCTGTATTTGTATTTTTATGAATATGTTGTCATGGTAACTGATGTGCTATGGCTTTCAGAGCTGACAGATAAAGTTGGAAAGGCCGAACAACACGTGGAGCAATACAAGACAATCAGTGAAGCTGTGGAACAGAGTCTGAAGGAACAGAACGAGGCCAGTCAAACATTTAAGGATACGATGGAGAAACGTCTTCAAGAATCTACGGCAGGTGAGAGGTGTAGGATCTTTACTGGTTTGGATGCTCGCAAAATGTATGAGAAATGTTGATTAGTGTGCCCTTGAGGACTCTACTGAAGGTAAGATGTAGGATTGTAATGGCTTATATGCTTGCTAATGTGTGGGAGAGATTTGGGTGAATGTCCTTTAGGATTCTACTGCAAGTGAGATGTAGAATTGTAATGGCTTATATGCTTGTTAACACGTGGGAGAGAGGGTTGGGCGAATGTCTTTTAGGATTCTACTACTGTCTTTTAGGATTCTACTACAAGTGAGATGTAGGATTCTAATGGCTTATATGCTTGTTAATGTATGGGAGAGGTTTGGGTGAATGTCCTTTAGGATTCTATTGCAGGTGAGATGTACGATTGTACTGTCTTATATGCTTGTTAATGGTAGAGGTTTGGGTGAGTGTCCTTTAGAATTCTACTTCAAGTAAGATGTAGAATTGTGAGTGGTTAAAGCACTTGTAAATGTGTGGGGAAGGTTTCAGTGTGTGCCCTTTAGGATCCTACCGAAGGTAAGACAAAGGATTGTAAGTGGTTTAAGCACCTGTAAAATGTGTGGGGAAGCTTTCAGTGTTTGTCCTTGTTAATGTATCATGTAGATTTAGGTGTAAGTATTCTAAGAAGTGACTGCAGGTTAGGTGAAGGATTGTGAGAGCATCGGGTGCTTAAAACTTCATAGTGAGAGTTTGGATGCAGTTATTTCAAGATGCTACTGTAAGTGAGTTGGAGTTCTAGGATCATGATATATATATGTGTGTGTCTTGTCAGGTGCAGGTTCCTGAGAGAGTTTGTTTATTTAATCATTAAATAAGGATGCTCACTGCTAAAGTAACACTTCTTATCCTTAATCAAGTGTGAGTTCTTTCAGAAAGAAAATATAGTGATTCTGTTGTTCATGTCTCAGCATTAGCAAACTTGGAGAGCAAGCTTGCAGAGAGTGAGAGAGAAAGAGATCAACTTAGGAGCGAGAACCAAGGACTTGGAGATGCTGCAAATGCCCAGGTATTCCACAAAATTATCATCTTTACAGTATTAAGATAATTTGATCAAATGTTGTCTGTGAGATCATCCTAAAAGCTGCATTTTCTTTGATAAGATTCTGGTTGCACCATCATCATTGACAGCATATTTAATAATGATATCTGCCATCTAGACGTCGCATTTGACTTCTGATGATTCTCAAAATTTCTCAACCACAAAACAATGTCATGAAAGGTACTTTTTTGGGGACTGCAGTCTATTGTTGTATGTGTGACTTTGGAAAAAGTTTAGCAGAGAGCCTTCAGCCTATTTCAGCTTTTGACCCCCCCGTTAAGTGGGGCAAATTGACAGCTTTGCACCCTGCATATCACGCGAGCCTCGACAAAGCTGTGTAGGATTCTTCCGTCTTTGAGTTGTCCATTGTTTTGTTCCATTTCTGTCAGAAGATGAAGGATTTTGATTTGCCAAAAAGTTAACGTTTTTAATGAGAATAATGTTGATTAATAATGTACTAAGTTCTTAACAATTAACTTATGTGAAGTGGTCACTTAAGACGACTATATTTTAAGTTTGACCATCAAATTTTCCAGGAGAGTTCAAAACCTGCCAATTGTCACGCACATTTATGTCGCTGGTCAGTGAATTAAACATACTTTGTCACTTTAAAAATCATCTTCCCTTGTAAATAATTTATGACCACATGAATTGCACTATTATGTTGGTCAACATTTCTCTAGTTTAGCATAAGAGAGACACATGTATTACTGCTACAAAACTGAAAAAAAAAATTACAATATCAAGTTTTTAACTAGTTATTAAATACCAAACAAGACTAGCCAAATAAAAGAGCAACATTTTTGTAAAGGATAAAGATAGAAAATGTACTCATGTAAGGTATCCTTTTGTCTTTAAATGTTGCAAAATAACCAATTTGAAGAATTAACAAAGTGGTAAATTTGTTCAAATTTTTGTTGTTAAGTGACATATCTTATTTTGTATGACAGACTGCAGAATTGAGAAAGAATATTGATCTTCTCCAAGAAAGACTGAAAGAGGCGATGACAAAATGCTCCGAAGCAGAGAGCAGAGAGACCGCTGCTCGTCATGACTGCCAAGAACAGAGCAAAGTAGCAAAGGAGGTGAGTTTAAATTCCAGTCGTGCAAGAGCAGTCGTGTGTCAAGTTTTTTGGCATTGATTTTTGATGCTGTATGCTTAATGATACAATTACCGGTGGTAGAATTGAAGACACTGCTGAATCAAAAATTCTTTCGTGAGCCGACAGAATTTGACTTCCACATGTTCAGAAACCACACACCACCACTGCAGTGGCAACTTGTTTGTGCCTGACACTTGTTCTGCTGCACTGGTCACCACTATCACACAGGATCAACTTTCAAAATTCTTTGGCTCTTCATGGATCGACACTGCAGTACGTGAGTGATATGATCACTCTCAGGTTCAACACCTTCACACCACGTTGTCTCCTCCCATCAGCAACTCCTGAAATGTCCCCAAAAGCCCTTTAGTGGACAATCGTTTGCAGGCCCGGTTTTATTGAACCAACTCACTGTGCACATCGAGTCTGTTTCTAACTTTAATATTTTCAAAGAAAAGACTCAAGACCCATATGTTTAAGTCTCTTACGATATTAAAATTTCTGTGGATGTTAGGTTAGCAAGGTTTAGCAGTCAACTTTGTCTGCATTTTTAAGTATCTCAAGAGGCAGGGGTGGCATTGGTCCTCTGTATCTTGCACGTGGGACAGTGAAGAAATCAGAAAGTGGTTACTCTGATACTGACTGATCATTGAATCACACGTTGGCAGTTTCATGAGTAGTTTAAAGTTGCTGCAAGACTGGCGTTTTGCTTTCATCATCATGTGCAGTTGCCATTTGATAAATGACATCCTTTTTCCTTATCTTAGGCCTGCGATAAGTACGAGAGAGAGGTTGTTCTCCATGCTGCAGACGTACAACAATTGCTTACAGTCAAAGAACAGGTAGGTATGAGAACGGCGTGATCATGGTTTCTGCAGTCTGAAAAAGTCATGGAATTTAATTTTTCACATTCCAGGCCTGTAAAAGTCTCAAAAGTTTGACAGACGTCGTGAAAGAGTCGTGAGATTTAGAATTGGCTGTTATTTTTTTAGGAGTTAAAAATAAATTAGCTTTTGTCACCTTTATAGTGCCATTACTTATTAATCAAATTCTTGCATTTTTTATTAGCAATGTTGGTCATAAAATGATAATGTAAATGTCTTGAAGTAGTCATGTAAAACATCATGAAATTTTATTTTCCATAAGGTGCAGGAACCGTGGAAATGATGTAATAGATGATAGTCAATCTGTAAGATGAGTCTTCTTTGATATCATGTTTAGCAAGCACTGGTTTCTTTCTCCTACTTACATTACCTGTAGTCGAATTGAGATGGTCTTTGTTTTAATTTCAGTTGACGAACCACAATCAGAAACTATCAGAAGCAGAGGAACTTGCCAAGAAGGCCCAGGACGAACTCACCGCCAACACGGCATCGTGGGAAGAACAACTGAGGGTTCAAAAGGAACAAGTGAAGAGTATTCAGAACAGATGTGATGAACTTGAAGGACAGAATAGCATGTTACATCAACAGTTAGAGGCGGTGAGTCTGGTTGTTGCATCAACAGTTAGAGTCAGCGACATTGGTTGTTGCATCAACAGTTAAGAGTTGGTGACTCTTGTTTTTACATTAACAGTTAGAGGCAGTGAGTCTGGTCGTTGCAATTAGAAGCAGTGTGCAAATGTGTTTGGCAGTGGGGGTGAGGGTGGAACAGTGCTTTTTGTTCATGCTTGAGAAGAACTGAAGAACTGTTTTGTGACAGGAAGGATACATTGGTCCTCTCTTGACCTTTGATCAGGTACTGTGTAGTTATTTCGGGACAGTTATTTGATTCTTGGTTGACTTTCAGTCAAGTACTTTAGAATTGTCTTATGACAGTGAGGATATATTGATCCCCTGTTGCCATTTGATCAAGTGCATTAGAGTTGTCTTGTGACAGTGAGGATGTCTTGCAGCAGTAGATATTTACAAACTTAAAAGAGTAACATGTTGATGTTTTTTTCTTTCTTTTCAACTTCAGTTGTCTACCCAAATCATAGACTCTCAGAAGGCTGCCAGCGGTGGACAAACATCAGCACTCAATCTGTCCTTCAGCGAGGAAAATAAATCATCGGAGCAGTTGTTAGAAGTGATCAAGTTAGTAGACATCTTTGAGAGTTTCAAACAGTTCCAAATCTTTGAGAGTTTCAAAGTAGCAATTACTGAAAAGTGATATCGTCTGATCATCTAGTTATAGATGTTCATCTTTAGGGATCAACTGATAATTGGGCATTGGATCAGGCCGATGTTTACCGCTATCAATGAAACGCCACATCGATGAAATCTAGCAGATTACATTTGCCGACGTCGTTCAGCAATCTGAACGTACATTTGCAATTATGGACATGTAAATCCTTAAACCAGGGTAGAAAGTAAGAAATGACTAATGACAACTATTTTCCATCTGAAAAGGTCAGAAAAAAAGCCCTTGCAAATGTGTTTGGCAGTGAGGGTGAGGGTGGAACAGTGCTTTTTGATCATGCATGAGAATGCTTTTCAAGTACTTGTAAAATTTTGATATTTCCAAGGATTGAGTTAAACAAAACGATTATTTGATACTTGATGGACTGGATGTCGACCGATGTTTAAAAGTTCCACACAGCCAATGTGCCTGCATAGGCATTGCCCACAAGCATGAGGAATAGTCCATTGTGCAGTGAAATGATGCAAAATCATTGTGAAAATGTCGGATTGCAGCCCTCAAAAGTAGCCTTGGCATTTGGCACCTGAGAATACCACAACTTGTTACTTCATACCTGAAATTGTTAGAATTATAATACTTGCAAAGAGAGAAAGTACTTGAAGTGTGAAAACTTTGATTGAGATTAAAGATGATTAACCAATAGAAATGACACATGTTCTCTGTGACAGACCTACGTTTCCGAAAATTTTTGCACGTGGTACGTCCGTCACAAAAGAAAAAAAAAAATGTGCATCTGTCACAAGGGGAATTTTTGAAAGTACTAGGACAAGGTGACAAAGACTTCAACTGCTTGAAGCTGGTAAACAAAGTAAAGAGTGTTCTTTACAATATCTGTAGTAGTATAATATCACAGGAATATTAAAAACAAAATTTTGATTTGAAAGAGACCATTTTGTGTCAGTACGTTCATCACAGAGAGGGTTTTTTTTGTATATATTTTGTGTTTTCTTTTGGAGGAAAGTAATATTGCAAGTCATATGTTCCACAAAACCCCAAATACAAAGTTATCTCCTATCTTTGGCCATTGAGACTATGGTTGAACTAACTGTCTGAAGTGTACGTCTGTGTTTTACGGAATTTCCCTCATATCAGAACAATATTGTCTCTGGACTTCACTTGGTGCAAATGTTTTTGCTGATTCATGTCTGAAATGAGAGTCTATTATTTCAGTGTCGCTGGCAAGATAGATGCCATTCTCCAAATATCTCTGAAATGTTGCATTTTTGAAAGGTTCCTGAGGAGAGACAAAGAGATAGCTGAAACCAGAATGGAAGTAACCCAGGGAGAGAGTTTAAGACTGAAACAGAAATCTGAGTCGATGAAGAGACAGGTCGCAGAACTTCAGACTGCTCTCCAAGAGGAGAGAGGGAGAGTGGAGGTAAAGAAATGCAAATGCTGAGATTAAAACATGACAAACATCTCTGGCAGGTTAAACATCACCGAATAAATCAGCTTTGGTCAGCATTTGACAGTTTAGATGGGTGCAGCCATATGGGTTGGATTTGTCAAGTTTTGGATTACAAATTTAGATCAAATCCACCCATTCTGGAAAGAAGTTACAATCGTTGATTATCAAGTTTGTATTGTGGAAGGAAGTGCTCTGTACAATCCAAAAGTGCTCCTCTAGTAAGGCACTCCTTAACAATAAAGAAAGAGCAGTATGCAAGAATGGTTACATTTTAGTCCATGTAATGAACACCACCCTGTCACCCTCTCTACCCCTTTTTCACCTCCCCCTTTTTCACCCTGACCCACCACTAGTAAAAATTAAGTACAAGGCCAAAGGGTGTTACTACACATGCATCCGTAACTAGTCAGCGATGTACACACACCCATTTATATTAATGGATCCTAGTGCATGCCTCTATAGCACTGGCATACCTGAGAAGTATGCATTGTACATAGCAGTGTGCTCTCCTCAGACACACACTCAGTGTAGCTGTCTGTGGTACAACAACCTGGATGATTTATTCTATCTCCATAGCAACCACACAGGCAGTCATCCATGTTATTCCTCTCACGGGTTTTGTCATTTTTAATCTTTCTTTGTTTCTTCAAGTCGACAAGTTATTTCCTTCTAGGCTACCGAAGTTTGAGTCTTTCACTGACATTTCAGAAAATATTTTGGAAGACATTTTAGACTTGTCACCTTTGTCTCCTACACATGTAGGCTATGGCACAAACGGCCGCACAACACGAACTCCTGCAGAAGAAACTGGAGACTATGAATGCTCTGACAGAGAGCAACAGAAGATTAAGGGAAGAAAAAGATAAGTTAGAGGTGGATTACCAACAGAGTAAGGTTAAGGTCAGTATCAGTGTATTGAATAAATAATCATAATCGATTGCTGTATCGCTTCAGATACACGGAATGTTTTCAATGGAATTACCACACTTCGTTGAAAAAAAAGAAGAAAAGTCAAAGACAAAGAAGAATATTGCAGCCTCATGTGTTGAATACTAAGAATCTTCCAAACTTACCCTCATGCCTCTAATGTCACTATCATAGAAAACCACTGTTTTTTCTTTTGACTGTTTTCCAAGTTGACCTAAATTGATCTTTGCTTTGCAAACGTTGGGTGTCATTCCACTCGGAGAACATTATAAACTCCGTGTTTCCTCGTCGGTTTTGGTGAGATAATTCATCGTATGCACCTCTAACGTACAAGTCAAAGCTTGCCCCCTCTGAAGCCAAAAAGACGACAGGTTTTGTCTTCAGTGAATTCACAGCGATTTTTGTCTTCATCTGTTTTTCACATTCCGTAGCTTCTTTAAGGTTGTGAGGTTGAGAGTTCTCAACCAAGTTCACAAGAACAACATTCTTGAAGATAATGTGAATTCTGGGATTGGGATAACATTTGATTTCAGTTGTGTCATATTTTGGTCATGGAATGAATTTTTTGTTTTTACTTTACGATGAAAGTGGCTCAAAAATGGGAAGGTTATATCCAAGTGGTTAAGTGTAAAGTCAAGGATACAGAAACAGCTGTCACTGTACAACCTTTGGATGAAAGAATGAAGAAGGAAATAACTATTGACATCATTCTTTCGTCAAAATTTTGAAAGTAGCAGAGTTTGTATTAAGGATTGAAGTGCTTGAATTTTGCTGTGTTGTAATCCTGATGTCTGTTATCGGGGTCAAATTTTGTGCTCGCCTCTCAGGTAATATCTCCTCGTATCCTCATGATAGTCCATTTTGTAGTCCAATCTTCACAGTTTGGAAAGACTAAAAGGTATGGCTGAGAATATATCATCTTTAATAGTTGTTCAACAGAACATGAGGTAATTGGAGACTGAAAGCCAATATTTTTTGATAATTTTTGTCAGCTTTATTTATTCTTCTTTCTTTAACACATATAGGCTGTGCATACTTTGTGATGATACCCTTCACCCAACCTAAAAATTGTCATTAAAATTTTATCCTTTTTTAGTTAGTTTTTTCTCATCAGATACATTTTGGAGTTGTTTGGTAGCTACTGCGTGATTGATGGCATCACTCATAGTCATTCTTGATGTCACATGAGGTTCTCTTGTGCCTAGGAGTATGGAAGGAATTTCTATAACCATGGACTTGTATATAGTTTCCCCATCCAGTTACACGTGGATACCCAGAGGTTGTCTGAGCTGCCTGAACATACTGCTTCATCAACTCTTGGCTTAGACTTTTTGTACATTGATGTGCCATAGTACTGGTTACTGTTCAGGTGCATACAGTAAACTGCAATTTAGGGTTCACACAGTCATGAAAAAACCTGAAAAAATAGCATGAAAATTAAACAAAAAAATATGTAAAATTATTCCGAGTCCTGGGAAAGATTTGAATTTAAGAGAAATTGTGTGAATTCCTGGAAAAGGTCATGGAAATTTTTGCAAAGTGACATTGTTCCTCCCTCACTCTCAATATCAAAAGGAATTCCCCCTGCTTGTAATATCAAATGTTATTATTCTCTTCACCTCCTGTAATTGGGGTTTGCTATTTTAGTTGAAAAGTTTATGTAAGAATTAAGGCTGAATATCATGGAAAGTCTCTATTTGGTCCTAGCAAAGTCATTGAAAAGTCATGAAAAGTGATTCCCGAGAGAATGCAGGAACACTGATAATTTCCTCTGTTTAATTATGAACTTGTAGCAGTTTGCAGTCAATCTTTCAAGTGATCAGCCCTGAGACAATTTCCTTGGCCGGTTTGCCGGTGAGAATAGCTGTTGATTTGGTAGACAAGAAATTTCAAAGATTTTTTGATGCCTGGACTTCTCCCTTTGACATAAGGTGTCTTCATTCCAGGTTCTAAGCAGCCCTGGAAGTATTTAATTGTAACCAGGGCCTTAGCAATGGTTTTAAAGTAGGAAGTCATCAGGCATCAGCATGAGAATAAAGTGTTGCCTTCATCCGGTGGGGTTCAGGAGTCCACCTTGGTACCCCTGGTGGAGGTCTGGGGGGGGGGGCAAGGCTCTCTGGAAGTCAAGCCACTTTAGGCATACTTAAGAGCAAAGTCTTACCCACAGATTGCGATGTCTAGATTAGGCTTTGTCAGACTTAAAGACGATGGCTAGGCCAAGCATTTTCTCGGCCGTGTTGTCAGAAACTTTCCGTTTGTAAATGTGGCCCTCTCAATGACGGCGAGAGGCATCACTAGCTGAGGCCTTGATTATAACAATATTCAACATAAAGGTATGCATCCTCTTTGCACAGGTGCAACAACTAGAAAAAGATAAATTGCCACTGCAGCAACAAGTAAGAGAAAATATAGCCAAGGTAGAAACCCTCACTGCAGAGAAGACTGTCCTTGCAGCCGAGGCCAGTTCTTGGCATCTCAGAGCCAATCAGCTTTTAGAAAAATACAACAAGGTTGACCCAGATGAACAGAAGAAATTACAGTGAGTTATATCAAGGTTTTTCTTTTCATTATTTGTATGATTTACATTAAGCAAGCTTCATCTGTGGTGGAGTCGTAACATGTTATGGCAGTTGCATTCATAGTTGTCAATGAACATCGTTGGTTTATCGTACGGCAGTGGTCTGTTAAATTATAATGAATCCCTTAATGATCAGGTTATTCACCATCTTTGATAGCACAACCATGCTAAGGTTAAATGGGGTTCTTTTCCCAAGGGGCTGTTGTCTCTTAAAGTTATGATATATCTCTTAAAAAAGCGTGATATTCTGCTAGATGAAAAGAATTTTTATGAAAGAACTGGCCTGTATCGTTAATCCTTCATCTCTTTCTTTGATTTGATACCAACCTGGATAATAACTTCTGTGCTACGTTTCTGTCGGAAGAAATGTCACGCATTGAGAGTGTTAATTATGATAGAAGGAAGGTTGACTGGTAAGGAAATATTGCAACTGCTTGGGTGCTTGAAATCAAAGAAATAACAGTAGATCCTGCTTTAATAGTCTTAAGATTCAATTTGTCATCAGCCGTACTCAGATAGCCCTGTCTCTTCCTAACGTGTTGCTACAATTTCCAGATGTTAATCCCCCTTTCTTCCTCTCAATTTTTGCTTTCTATCATTTTGTTGATTACTGCTGATTAATCTCACTAGGATGAAGTTTCCTTTTTTTATTTTTGCTCATACCATGTTTACTTGTTAAATTATTTTTTTGATCCCAAATTATGCAAATATAACAAATTCCCCCAGCATAGAAGTTAAACACCAATATTTAAAAAAGAAACATATACATTATATATAATATATACATTACATACAGACATTATACATCATATAAACACCAATATTAAAAAACATTTAAAAATATTTAAAACATATTTGAAAAAAAAACCCAATACTTAAAAAAAAAAAAAAAACATGATTTGATTGTACCTTCTCAGTCACAGCATTAACTTATTACAGTCAGTATTGGTAGCCTATAACGAGGTAAAGATATCAGATGAAGAACAACTCACAGCAGGAGAGTTTAAGTAGATATTACAGAAACAAATTTTTCATTTCATTTTTCATTTCATGAAACAAAATTTTCATTGATACAGTCCAATTCTTGTCAGTTACTAATCTTACCGACTAACCTTTTTTTTTATCTTTTGTTTCTGGCCACAGACAAGAGAAGGAGAGCAACAGGAAGACGATATCAGATTTACGAGAGGAGGTCTTGAGATACAAGTATGGAGATGAGTCTTTAAAAGAATAGTCCAGATGATCTCAAAACTCCTGTCACAAAAACTCCTGAGTAATCGATAGCAATCATAGAGGACATTAACGAAAATGTAAAAACAACACTCGCTTGGTCTACAAAATTATAGACGTCGTAAAACATTTTACCAGAAATGATGTCCAAAACTGCCTCATGCATAATTCAGGACCAAGGCTTGATGATGAAAATGTTGCAGCAGGATTTCGCTGTCTCTAGTCACTTTCCACATTTATTTCAAAGATTTGTTGGCCCATTCAAAAATTTCAAACAATCCATATCCATATGCGAGGGTCCGGGGCAGATTGAGAGCTGTTGGCATGTTGTTTTGTATTGTTATGATTTTACAAGTTTGTTTGAACATTGTCTGGACTATTCTTTGACATCTTGTTGTGTTTAATGTTATTTTATTACCATTTGCTTGGTTATGTTAGTTAAAATCAGCAAATATACCTTATGTGGCAGATTCCATTGGTTATGAGTGTTGTCCAACTATGAATTCAATTATTGCTGCTTTATCTAAGGCTCAGTATCATCAATATCCTTAACTTGGCTTAATTTGTTCATGGCGATTTTAATCATTCTATTATTGGTAATTAGGTGCAGTGATATCAGGCATAAGATCCATGATATTCGTAGATTAGACCCGTTTCTTATTTTCCAATTACCTGCATATTTTAGTACAGGGCTTAGCATTTGTTTTGAAGTAGTTTTAGAGATTCTGTAATGTTCAATATTCATTCTTTTGTTGTTTATCCGTCTGTTATCCATCCATCCTTCCATCTCCATCCATCCATCCATCCATCCATCTATCCATCCATCCACACATCCATCCATCCATCCATCCATCCATCCAGCTACATTTTATCTCTCAGAAGCACCTTTACCTCACAGTGGGGTCCTTAACTCTGTCAAAATATTTTCATCCGTAATTCCAGCCTTCACATTTTTGGGGGTAAATCCTCTGTGTTACCTTTTTGTTCTGACTTTGTTTTAGCTTGTGTTTGTTTGACCTTTGTTTTGACTTTTGTTTTTATGAAATCAGCCTCACCTCACATTAATATAATTGATACAACACAGGAAGTGTTTGAACATTCATAATTAACAAAAATGTGTTTCTTGTCTTTACAGGACAGAACTCTCCAAGCTCAATGGCTTGTTGAATAATGCCAGGTGGGTATTGTCTCTCTGAATATGTAATACATGGAAGTGAAAGAGATTGAAGGGAGAGAAACCGTGAAGTATTTAACACATTCACAGAGTGTCCACTGTGATTCATATTGAACGAATAGTTTTGGATTTAATTGGAAGTTACTTTCCAATTTATCAGGTCCGAGCAAACTATTGCAGTTCGTTTTGTCTCAACCATTGTTTGTGTTTAATAGAGGGCACAATTGCCAAAAAACACTTTCTAATCAAATGTTAAATCAGTTCAAAATGGAGAAAAGTGTATTTTTTTTAAAATTTTCTTTCTCTTTGGATGCACTCCCATTGCTGTAGAATTCCTGAAGATTTAGCTTCATTGTGCTATTGCAATAAGTCAAAGTAGAAACAAATATTTTTTTTATCATTGTATGGTATTTTTCATCACTCCTTTAACATTAGCACAAACTTGTATGCTCATGCTGAAACTTCCCCCATTTTTCTTCAGGAACCTCCCTCCCCACCAAAAAAAAAAAAAAATATTAAGATCCCACAAAAAAATTTTAAAGTGAGGAATTCCCACCCCCTCCTGTTTTTTATCCCAGTGAGAACACTGGTCTTAACTAGAAGTGGGAAATGATTCAATCACTTCTGGGAGAGAGTCAGGTAGTCTGTTAATCAGCTGTTGTAGATACTTTCATGAAATGATTCGTATTGATGTCTGCTTTGTCATTCCAGGACGGAGATTTCAAAATTAAACATGGCGCAGAGCTCCACCTTGTAAGTTGTTTGTACTCAGCTTTACTTTTGAAAAATAAAAAAAATCTGACATGTATGGTTGTTTATCATTTTATTGCTTTATTTTATCATGTACATCTGTAAAAATTCAATAATCACCTCTACGAATCATCTCCAAGTTCTCTAGCGAAAATCGTTTGCTTAGTGAATGAACACAAGATTTTGAATTGTTTGATATTTTGTTGAAGTTGTGGTAAATAACGAAACAGCTTTTAAATGTCTCCATGACAGAAATGTGTGCTCATATTCTGATGTTCTTTTTAAATGTGTAAGGTAAAGGAATGAAACACACCTATATTGATGTTCACCAAAATGATGTTGAACTAAATTTTTTTTCTACTTTGTTGCTCTGTTTGATGCATTAAAAATGTTTCTTTTTTTCATCACTTAATCAATGAATACTATTTCAACACTGGTAATTTGATAATTTTTTTTTTTATTAGCGACTGAATGTTGTCATAGAAAACTTGTTTATATGTTTCTTCTCACATTGTTCTTTAGGTCAAAGCACAATCTGGAGATACAGAAACTCAGGTAAAGATTAACATTGCTCCTCTAAGATGGAGATAGAGAGAGAGGCGGAGAGAATCAAAGAGAACGATGATTGGGCGACTTTTGATGTCATTGATTGTGAAATGATTAGTGAATGGCAGTGAAGTATCATCTTCATTGTTGTGTGATGGTACTGTGTAGGACAGATATCTTTGTTTTGGTAGTAATGTTTGGCATGATTATACTCCAGTGAGGTGTGTTGCGGATTGTTATTTTGTATCAGTTTTACAAAATAATTTATTCATTATTACTTCCCTTCCATTTTGTGCTCTTCACATTGACCTTGTCCTCATAAAACTGTTCCCCATCTGGTCGTTACAACTCTCGATACCCATGACGGGTGTAAGTCCCTCCTTGAGAGTCGGTGTTACTTTTGGCGGTTGATATTTTCCGTTTGCAGAGAGGAGTTGAACATCGTCAAAGCCGACTTGAAGAGCAAGACAGAGGAAGTGACCGCAAAAACGGCAGATATCGAAGAAAAAACTAAAATCAGCAACCAGGTAAGGAAGATGATGACTTACTCTTGAAATGAAGATACAAATTAGTTATTTAGTTTAATTAGTTAGTTTCAACTTCCAGAGGTATTGTATGACACTTTTTGCCGGTTTTCATAACAAATCTGGAAGTTAGTTTCAGGAAAATGGTTAGAAATTGTATTTTGTGAAAAGTGTAATGTCTTTGAATATTTTCCTCTTTTCTGGGAGGTACCATTTTCATCTTGAATGCAGTAGCCATTTGCACCCTAACATTTTCCATGATTGGCTTAAGCCTTGCGGCCTTGCCTGTCCATTACAAGGTTCTGATCATTTTCTTGATCTTAGTCACCTTTTGACCCCTTTTGAGTCACCTTTTTCTCTCACGTTAGGTCAAGCGTCTCGGCAGGAAATACAAATCGCAGTTTGAGGACGCCAAGGCGGAAGTCGATCGTTTACAGGCCAGGCTGACGAACCAGGAGGCCGAAGCAGCCAAGCCAAACCCAGAGACAGAAGCCAAAATTAAGGAGTTGGAGGATAAATTACAACATTCCACCCAGGTTTGAATTCTCTTTAAGTTATTTATCTATCCAATCATATCACAGCTTCCAGGAATCACTATGTCAATCAAGAATTTCAACCAATCGTAAAAAAGAAAGAGAAAGAACAAAGAAAGAACACCCAAGTTCCATCACCCAGGTTCCAGACACAGATGTTATGTTTTTGAAGTCTATAAAGGGAAATTTTTTAAAGTTACTTATACTTGAAAATTTTTAAAAGTTATACTTGAAACTTTTGATTGCTTTTCGATTGTTGTAAAAGAGCTGACACACATTTATCACTGGTAAGTGTAGTATTTAAACATTTTCTTTTGATTTGATAACTTTATAAGGTTTCCCTTTTTCCTCTTTTTTTATCTTTGCCAGGAAATAGCAACTCTTAAACAAACAGAGGAAAGTTTAAAGGTACGCAAGCACTTTGTTCGATATTGCTGACTATCTCTTTGAGGTTAATTTTTATGAAGCAATTTGCAGATGAGTAATTTGCTAAAAAACAGATATGAGAAGAAATACATGTCCTCAGCTGACAGTAAGAGACTCAGTTCATCTGAATATGATGGCATCAGCAAAGTATTACCGTAATCTCAGTTACTTCAAAACTGTTACAGTTACGCTTGGTTTCGCTTGGTTTTCTTCAGAGTCAAGTAACAGAGAAGGAGGAGCGTCACGAGAAACAGAGGCGGGTGTTACAGTCTGCGAAGCAGAAGATTACACAACTGAGCGGTGTGTATCAGCATTTGTAACGTGCAATGCTATTTCTATGCAAACGATATGCAGCTACATTTGTTTCTGGTTTGATGTCTATCTCTCAGTATTTTCATGTGATGGAAGCAGAGGTCCCTGGTCATTCATTTAATAATCGATACCATTCTGATTAATTGACAGAGGTTACACCTCTTCAACATGTTGCTCTTCACAAAATGTCGCTGTTCAGGTGCAAATACGTATCATCAATGAATTTGTCGAATGTAGCTATGTTACATGGAAAAACAAAGTTCATTATTAAGGGTTTGCTGCGCAATCAATTTGTCCTGAATACGCTTTCAAGAATTGTGGAAAAAAAAATCATGTGTGAGCATTCCCTGGTTATGGGTTATTGTACCAGACTATCAATGTGACAGACAAATGTCAGGGCTGATTTTGACAAGATGTTTAATGGTTCTGATTAATTGATCAGGTGACAAGGAGAAACATTTATCAGAGCAGGAGAGGCTGCAGAAGGAGCTCACTGAGATGCAGGCATTGAAGATGCAGATGGAGAGGAAGATGGAAAGCTCAGAAGCAGGAGTACCAGGCCCGCATCTCAGCTCTTGAGAGAGAAGTTAAAGATGTTAAAGCTGATAGGGTAACTATATGATCACTTTTAAGGTGTAGGAGAACTTCAAGCTTCACTGACGATTGCTTGTGAAGTGAACACACAATGTGTCCAACTGGACAGCAGGTCTGCTGCGATCCTTTCATGGTGAATATGAGTATAATACCAATGCTGCTCAACAATAATATCAACAATGTAACAACAAGAGCAACAAAGAAACAGCAAAATCAGCCAAGTAGCAACAACAATGTAACAGCAACATCAGCAAGGTAAAAGCAACATCAACAAGAAACAAGAAGGACAAAGTAGCAACAGCAACATCAACAAAGAAACAGGCTCATCAACAAAGTATCAACATCAACAACAAAGTAATATCAACAATAATGACAAAGAAACAGCAACAACAACAAAGTAACAACAGTAATAAAGAATACATCAACATAACAAAGTTACAACATCAGTGTCAGCAAAGTAAACAACATCATCAAAGTAGCAACATCAAAGCAACAACAGTTATAACAACTATGACAAAGTATCGGCAACATCAACCGAAAAACAGCAGCAACAACAAAATCATTGACATTAACAAAGTACCAACAACAAAGTGAACATGCTGAAGTTGTTAGTACAATGTTATTGGAGTTAATAATGTTAATAAAGTATCTTGTAATAGACTGTTTCAATGTTTTTGATTGTCTCACATTTTAGTTTCATTTCATTTCCTCACTTGCCTCAGAGCATCATTACTTATTTTCTTTTCCTGTCAACTGCAGGATAAGATCAGAGCTGAGAGGGTGCAAGAACAACTGGTCAGGGAGAGCCAAATAGATCAGATGGAGGGGCATCCCTCGTCGTTGTTAATGACACCAGACAGAGCCAGGTGAGGTCAAAGGTTATCAATGTAATGCTGCAATTATTCAAAAGAATTTTAAATGGTCATTGAAACAATAAAGACACAGGTATTTTGGTTTGCCATGTTACTGAGGTGAGTTTGTTTTAACTAACTTCTAACTGTGACTCAGGAGATGTGCAATGATGTTGGAACTCATGCATACTCTTTCCAGCTCCGTTCAAAATGGACACCTTTTTTTTTTCATTTCGGTTTTTGAAATGCAGTAGCAGTGTGGAAGAAACAGAAAAAAGTTGGGGGCCCTTTATTTTACAGGTTGATTTTTGTTTGTTAATGCAGGTTTAATTCTAAGCACCCTCCCTCTTCTCCCCCCTTCCCTCCCCCATCGAGTTTTTACGCAAGGCACTTAAGCATAATATACTACCTCTTAGTTCTTCCAGAGAGGAACCACCTCCTACAGCAAACATAAAACCCCTGTCATCTCCTGCCTCTGCTGTGGGTACGGCCAAGGGCATCCCTGTGTCCAGTGGACCAAAGGCGACGGCCAGCATCCGTCCAATCGCCGTCACCCCCTCTACAAGCAGCGGGGTGTCCTCCTCTACTTCTACGAGGATGGCGACGGTGATGCCCCACACCATCGAACAACCAACTCAGGTGAATGTACCAGACGATCATGAAGGTGAGTTCTAGCGTACAAGTTTTTGCAACGGCTTTGTAAAACTCAGTTCATCATAGCAAATTTGTGTGCTGGTTACTTTATCAAGTCAATCGTTTTTTTTTTCCTTTTTCAAGTGTTATTTGATTCAAAACTTATATTTAGTGTAAGTTTAAGATTGTCACTGTGTCTTCTTTGGGAGCATTTTACGTTAGTGTCATTTGTTGCACTCATTCCCATTCCGTATAATTTTATTTAGATGTTTGACATCTTTTAACACTTGCAGAGCTACCAACTACCCTGTTTTGTCATACTCAGTTTTTTTCTTGTAATGTTGGCAGTCATGTAAGATTTGATTTTTGGGGAATTCTTTTGTTCTGTGTATGAAGGGAACATTTGTAGCCTGTAATGAAAAAGAAAAAATAAGAATGGAGAAAATAAAATGGTGCACAAATGGTGACACGAATTGTGTTGTTGTAGATTCCTGCTTGAACTGTTCATTTTTGTCACTCAAAGTGGTTTCTGTTTATTTGTTTGTCAACTTTGGCAGCTCTTCAAATGATTTCGTTTGTACTTTGGTTAAGTAACAACGTATTCATTTCTTATTCTTGAAGTTCAAACAAGTGAACCCCCTTCAATGACAATAGTATCTGCCACACCAATCCAAGCTGTTACACCAACCCAACAGACACCGCCGATAGGGAGGACTGAACCAATATCCCAGCAGGAGCCGGAACCATACATTGATGATACTCCTATAAGTGGTACGTATTCATTCTTGGAAAGGAAAACTATAAATCAAATTGGAAAGTGGTGTTTCATATCGATTTTATACAATTATTACAGAACTATGTGAGCTGTTACTGCTCCTTGGAAAAGTGGGTGATGGCCGTGGGACAGGAGTGGTGATAGCCGTGGGACAGGAGTGGTGATAGCCGTGGGACAGGAGTGGTGATGGAAGGGAGGGGGGTTGGAAACTAAACTAGATAAATCCTTGAAATGAAGTTTTCTACAAAATGGGTGATTCTGTGTTAGATATTTCTCCATATCTTTGCCATGAAACATTACTGCTTCTTTCAAGTTTGCAGTGATTTTGTTTCATGATAAGAAGGAAGGTCTTTTCCTTAGAAGATGAAGTCAACCTGTTCTCCTTTTTGTAGAGTTTTCAGTCATGAGTCAGTTTTCATGTCGTAATGCTCTCTTCTTTTCTCATTATCATACAGGACCCTCAACCTCATCTGAGCCCTCCTCCAGTTCTTCTGCCGGACCCCCTCCAAACATCCCTTCCAGTGGCAAGAGACAGAGAGATGAACCCACTGAGAGGTCAGGAGGACATATTCATCTAGTGTTTCAATGGCTGTCAAATTTAAGTTTGTCTTCTAAAGGATTCAGTAGTAGCATTCTCTCTTTCTTGTTCTTTGCTAACTTTGAGGAAAGGGTTACAGCTTACATTTTCTCTCATTTATTCAATGATGACCTCAGTGTCGTGTAGACAGATGAATGAAAACCAAATGTCAAAATTGGTGATGTCATCGAATTTTTACCAAAATTGAGGTTTTTCGTTTGATGTAGGAATGTGAGCTCTTCAGTTTAAATAATTGGAGACAGGCTCCCAGATGAACTTCTTCTTCATCCGATCTCTTCGAATGAAACAGACAACACCGTATAGTGCGTTTGATAACTATATCTATTTTGTTCTTACAGTGACCAGAGTTCCAGCACCGAGAGGGACACACTGCCTCCAACGGAGAAACGCCAAAGGGTCACCCCTCAACCGGTATGACAGAATTATCATCGTTCAGAATGTTCATAAACTCAGTTGTCATCCATAGTGAATGTCATAAATCTAAGTCTGGAAGTAGGTGTCAAACTTACTTTTGTATATTTGGGAGATGATGAATGGACTGCAGTCACATTATTTTTTTTTTTTTTTTGTTGTTGGTGTACTTAAGTGGTTATTGAAATTCTCTTTATTGAAATGAGGATTGGTTAGTTACCTGCACCCGTCCAAAGATCGTCCTTCTTGAATGATGTAGATGGTGGCTGTTGTGATATTTCCCCGGCATTTTTCTCGGAAACATTCCTCCGAGGTGCCCCATCGTCTTTTCAAGAACCGATAGATGAGCTTCATTTTGATGTTTTAATTTCTTCACACTTGTTTCCCATAGCGAGCATAGATCCACTGAGTTGTCGATCAAAGTCGAGTATCGAGTATAGCAATATTAAGTTTTCTGCACTCATTTTTTTGACAGTGGCTACCTGATTTGTGTGCTAATTTGCAAAGTGCAAAAAAGCGAGAAAATGTCCAAATACTGTATGCATGCATTTGGCAACAGGAAAACTAATTTTACGTGGGGAAAATTACTTAAAGAATCTCTGGGTTTCCTTTGTAATGTACAAGTTCAATCACTGGATGAAGATATCGATGGTGATGTAGTGAGTTGTCTTATATTGAGGTTTCAATTGGGATTGTATTGCCAGCTGAGAAACCATTGCTATCAGATAATAGCCAAATCAAGTCAACATAGATATTTGAAGGCCAGTTCATCGGAGATCTGCCACAATTTCATCACAGACCACTGTGCAGAAATCACCTGCTTGGGCTATCATATAGCAGTGATCCCCTGCCTTGGATATCATAGAGGATTGCCTGCGTGATGCAAGTATCGTAGGGGATTGCATTCCTGACTATTGTGGGAGATAACCTGCTAGGGGTATCATGGGAGGACTGCATGCATGGGGTATTGTAGGAGCTCACCTACCTGAGGTGTTGTGGCTGATCACTTGCTAGGGATATCGGTGAGGACTTTGTGCATGGGACATTGTAGGGGATCACCTACCTGAGGCATTGTGGGGGGATCACCTTCCCTGGGGTTTTGCAGTGGATCACTTGCCCGGGGTATCGTAATATTCTACTGTCAAACGACACGTAAAAACAAACGTATTTAGTGCTGTAAAAAAGAATGCTGAAATGGGATTATGGCCATGGGTGGTGTAGAACATTTTTCCCACCACTACATTCATGCTGTCCAATGTTTCCTTTTAAGCAAATCTACATTTGTACACTCGCAAACAGTGGCCGTTTCTCTCATATAGCAGATAGCGAGAGTTCAGGCCCAAGAGGAGCCTCCTATACCTCACGTCATGAGGGAAGCAGAGAGGGCGACAGTAGCAGGAGGTCCTCCCAGAACGTTCGGACAGAGATCAAGCCGCCGCCAGCGTGCAGCCGGAACAGGTGGAGGTCGTAATGGGCAGCCTGTCGTCGGAACACGTAGAGAGAATTGTGGGTACCGTCCAAGGAGAACGAGTGGAACCAGTTGCCCCCAGCAGCCAAGCCGACACTCCGCAGGCATTCTCAGTCCAGCTCAGATGATCATCATAAACAGAGCGACAGATCTACGGGTAAACTTTTTCTGTTTTGTAAAAGTTTGTTGGTTTGAAGGAGGAGGAGACGGTGATGAGGGTAATGTGTTGAGAGGTTGCGCTGAAGGTTGGATGTAAAATGTTGTCAGCTAGCACGATGCACAGAAGGAGCTGTCTCATTTTTTTTATCATTCTGATAAAAGCTGCAGCTGTTGTGTCTTGGTTTTAAATTTGCTCCTCTTCTACCAACCTGACAGTTTTTTTTTTTTATAAATGGTACTCAAACTAAGATGCTCTTTTACCTGGATTTTCCCATATGGGACATTAAATGGCAATTATGTAAATTAACTGCATTTAGTACACCTGAGAGTTGTAGGTTGTTTCAAATTTACAGACTTTGTAGGTATGATGTATACACCCCTAACTCCACACTGCAAAATAGGTATTGTGGGGTTTAATTTAAAGTTATTTTGAAATCTTCCGTTTTGTAGTTTTTATGGTATTATGAAGATTGAAATCGAAATACAAGAGTCTCAGTGATAGACCTCTGCATAACATGCCATCCTATGCTTTAAAAAACTGACAAAGATGGATACTGAACTTGTTCACTTTGCTTAAGTCAAAAGTCTCCCTAGCAGGGCTGTATTTTGACTTTTTCCCAGAATGTTCCTTCTTTAGATGTTTGCAACATTGATTTTGCAGTTTCAGTCCTCAGTGGAAATTTTTTTTGTGAAACTGTTTGTCTCAAAAGAACCGCAGTCGACCGGTCCACCTGAGAAAATGGAACATTCTGACGAGAGACTGGAAGACGAGAAGCCAACTCCGTCATCCCAGGATGGCACAGAGGAAGATGTGATACTGGTAGAAGACAGTGATGGAGAGGTAAAAAAAAAATCTGAAGAAAACTATTTCTCATCCTTTAACTATTCATAACATTAACTCATATGATTAGTACCAATTCATGTTTGTTCCAGAACAATGCAATGCTGCAGTGTCAGTACATATTCTCTAATCCATCAAAACCTGTAAAGTGATTACATATTCTATAATCATCTGGTCAGTGATTACGTACTTTCTAATCTACGATATCTAGTAAATTGAATTGAATTCATATTCTCTAATCTAGTATCTAGTATAGGTAAAAAAAGTGCCACTTTGTGTGCGTTTGATCCTGCAAAATAACTGGACACTCTGAAGAGTATGCAATAATTTGAAACTGAAGTCCCAGTAAAGCTGAAACTAAGAAGTCCTGACAGCTGGGATGCATTGAGAAAAAGACCCCAGCTAAATCTGTTTTGGACCGTGGAAAATGGGTAATAATTCTTCAGATTTTATGGTGAGTCCAAATGGGATAGATGACTTTATTGAATAATTAAAAAAATAATGGTAAAAATAGGGGAGAGTGTTAAAAATGAATAGAAAAAAATCAGCAAAAGTGAATGTAGGGGCTTAAATTCCCCACTTCCCTGAATCTGTCACTGACTGCCAGATATATTGTGTGTTAGTGAGCAGATTGGACCGTTCAATAGGGGATGTTAGTACAAACAACCCTTGAAGTGAGCACCTGTAGTGTAAACATTTCAAGAGTTTCATTTTGATATCAAACTTTGTATCCTCCATGGGAACTTGGATACTGGATGTATTGTCTTTGTGTGGCATCTCAGATAAGTTAAATAGGCTTACCATATACCCCTCTAAATTTTGGCCCTGGTCCATCAGGAAGTTTGATTCTCTTATTTTTTGTTGTCAGGGGGGAGGAGGAAGGAAGTTGCCTGGAGAGGTTGAGAGTGATGCAGATAAGGGAGTGTCAGATTATGATGACGAGGAAGAGGGTGATGATCTGGGAGAAGCATTTGAAGAGGGACACTACGAGGGCGAAGAAGGAACAGATTACAGCGTAAGTAGTAGTGGTAGAGGCCAATGTCACATTACAGTGAGTTAGTACTAGTAGCACAAGACCAGTTACCAAATTACTGTGAGTCAGTACTAGTAGCACAAGACCAATTACCAAATTACTGTGAGTCAGTACTAGTAGTATGAGACCAGTACCAAATTACTGTGAGTCAGTAATAGTAGCATGAGACCAGTACAAAATTACTGTGAGTCAGTACTAGTAGCAAGAGACCCAGTAACAAATTACTGTGAGTCAGTACTAGTAGCATGAGACCAATTACCAAATTGCTGTGAGTCAGTACTAGTAGCATGAGACCCATTACCAACTTACTGTGAGTCAGTACTAGTAGCATGAGACCCATTACCAAGTTACAGTGAGTCAGTACGAGTAGCACAAGACTAATATTACATTAGTATGAGTCAGTAATAGTAGCACAAGACCAGTGCCAAATTACTGGGAGTCAGTACCAGTAGCATTACAACAATACAAAATTACTTCGAGCTTGTACTAGGAGTATGATATAAATACCAAATTCCTTTGAGCTAGCACTAGTAGCTTGAGATCATTACCAAATTACTGTGGGCTAGTACTAGTAGCTTGAGACTATTAGCAAACTATTATGAGCTTGCACTTGTAATGCTTTTGCATTGCTAATAGTAGCATGCGACCACTATCAAATTTTAGTATGCCCACATTATCAGCAGGAAGTCAACACCGTTTAATGGTTCACTGATTTGCCATTACAGTTTTCAGTTCTGTGTCTGTACTTCATGTTGCAATCTCCTTAAGAGTAGTTGTGAGTTGTTGCATTGGTTCAGTTTTGACTACTGATGAAGTTACGGAGATTCGATCGTAATCGTCTTCCATTCAGGATGAAGAAGATATGGAGGAGCAGGAGGATCTCGGAGATGAGGAGATGGGTGCGATGGAGGGAGAGTCACCGGTAACGTCAGCTGAAGAAATGGAAGGCACCGGTAGAGAAGTTGTTGAAATAATAGGTGAGATTGATTTCACTTTATGATTGAAATATTTAATATAAAATTAAAAAAATGTGTACTTGACATGTTAAAGTCTAACGGTGAAAAAAAGTCTTCTTTAAACTGATTTTGGACTGATAAAATTTGTTCTTGCCAGAGAGATTTCTAGGAGAAATATGTGATCTCAGAGAGATTGCCAGGAGGGATAACTTGTTTGGGTAAAAGGATTTCAAATGATAATGTGTGTTCCAAATTGGTAATAGCGAGGAAAAGACTGGGTACATTGAAAAGGCTATGGAGTTGCCCAAGTAACATGGATGTTTCATAAGTTTCTTAAATTCCTAAGGTTTCTGTGTATCAAATGGACTTGTATTTGTCAGAGGACAAACAAAAATGTTTTAGGTCAACTAAGTTCAAGTTTTGAAAATACTGTTAACATGAGTTCTCTGTAGAGAGAAGCTTGGATGGATTTCATTGCAGCAAGCTTGACTATTCCACTGAGTATAAGAAGCTTAATGAGATATTTTGACAGTAGACCACATCTGCTATTAAGAATATGGTCTACTCGTGACAGTAGGCCAACAGTTGTTTTGAATGAAAGAGCACTCATGGTAGTAGACCAACAGATGTGATTATAAGGAAACAGTGTAATAGTGACAGTTCAATAGCTGTTAGTAAGAATACAGTTTGCTCATGTTATGTTTGCATAAAGCCCGGGTCTCATTAGTGCAATTCAACACGCGATTCAATGTGAACTAAATTTGTACAAATTAAATTGTCATTTACACTAATGAATGCAAAAGATGCACTACGAAATCGATTCTTCTCTTTCAAGAAATCCAGGATTAAGAGAAATTATGATGCTATTTTATTCTGAACAAGTTTTATGATCAACTCAATTTGCACTTATTTAATTGAAAGTTGAATTGCGTTTTGAATCGCACTTGTGTGACCCAGCCTTTACATCATCCAGTGTAATAAAGTGTGATGACTATGGATTCAGTTTAATTTTAAAGGGGGGTCAATGTCAACTTCAAATTTTTGTTTTCACCACTTGAGATGAAGAAGAGGAGGAGCATGGAGAAGCCTCTCAGATTGGCTCTGACTCTCCAGGACTGATGGATCAACATGAACAAGAAGGAGTGGCTCAGTCTTCATCGAGAGGACAGGGTCCCACTCCTCCCCAGCTGGTGGTAGAACCACCAGAGCACAGTGCCCAACAGGCAGATGGGACCCACTCAGCCCCACCACCGGTAGTGGTAAGAAATAAGTTTAAGGCTGTGTACTGATCAAGTCCATTGGTTAGGGAATTCATCTCACCAAGCAAACAAGGAGATCATGCAGAATAACTGTAGGTACACCTGACTGAGATGCAGAATTTCTGAAATTGACTAAAAAATGGGAAAAATTGATGAAAAATGGAAAGTCTCTGCGGGATGGATCAGTTGTTAATTGCTAGTTATCATCATTAAATGTCAGAAAAGTTAAGCTTTGCGTTTTACTGACAAGACAGTGTAAGTTCATTAATAAAAGGATGATAGTGTCTAAGTCACATTTAAGTTTACCAATTATTCTGATGTTTGTGGTATCAGTGAGATCTCTTCTGATTATGTAACCTAATTTTTCATACTTTCTCCGTCTCTATTCTCACAGATTACAGGAGTTCCACGTCCAAGAGAAAGGCTACCATCCACAGGCAGACATCTCCCAGCATTCTCATTTGTAAGAGATTTCTTCCATTTTCATCAACCTTTGTACAAATTGTCAACTACTACCGAGTAATTATTTGCCATGAAAAGTTTTCCTATCTTTGTTTTTGGAAAGCTGAGAATGGTGGTAGAAGTCTGCCCTTAAAAGTCTGATTTAAGAATGACTTTTTAATTTGTATTAAATGACTTGCTTGATATATCTTGTTTTTAGAGGAATATCCACTGGCAAGTTCTCAAATGGAAGAGGATAATTTTTCACCGTGCAGTCTATTCAAACCACAGACCAATGTCTTTCCGAACTCAAAGATATTTGTGTTTGAAGAAAGAGTTCTGCGATCAAGAAAAAAAAAAAAAATGCTGCAAGGTTACCAACATGCCATGCACCAGTGGCAAATTATTGCAAGAGAACTTTGTTGGTTTTTTATATTAACTTACTTCAGCTTGAAATTTGACACCAGAGAAAATATTAGGTCAGTCATATCGTAAATCTTCCTTAGAATGCTGTCTCCGTGTGCCCGTATGACGTCCTAAATTTCCAGAATGAAGTGTACCATTTTGATTTTTTTTTTGTTGAAGCCATCGCATCCCAAGCAGTACATGCTTGTTGAGATATGGTTTCCACATTTTCTTCCATGTCCAATCCCTTTAAATTCATAAGGCCGCCTTTGATGATGTAGGAGATGACTGCCAGGTTCCCAGCACACCAACTTTGTTTGTTCCTCATCGTAATGATGGCTTCGCTGAGGCAATCAAGTGAGTACTTTTGTTGATCTATCAGCGAGACATGCTGAAGAAAGGGAGGGGGGGGATGAAGGGAGAAATGGTGGTACAGAGGGAGTATCTGTGGTTGTTGTTTCCTAAACATCATCATGAAATTATTCAAGATGTTAATTTTCAGGATGGAAAAGAATGTTACAGATAGTTTTGATGGCTTTGCTGTGGCAGTCAAGTGTATTACTTCATTGAATCATTGACAGAAATGATGGAGAGAGGGTGAGGAGGGGGGTGGGGAGAAAAGCAGGGAGAATGAGGGGGAAGACAGAGTATGGGCATGCTCTCTTTCCAAAGCATCATGTCATGTGAGAACATGCTAAATCGAGGTATCAATGCTGTCAAGAGTAAAAACTTGTAGTCGTAGCGTGTGAAAGAGCTTTCATGATGCCAACTTTTGCTCTTACATTTATGTACAGTTGTTATTTAGTTTTCAAATTCTCTCTTAAGGGTGAAGTCAGAAAAACTGTATCATCCAGTGATTAAATCCTAACTGATGATATTTTTTGTATTTGTATTTGTTACTAGTTCTCCTCTAGTTCAACCGGGTCATCAGAGGTTCCAGTTCAGTGCTCCAGAGGGCACAGAAACCAGGGCACCAGGCTTGGCACAGCTGGCCTCACAAGGAGGTAGTTTTCTCCTTTATTTAACGGTTTTTGCAGTTTTGCAAGTTTTGACAGATCTATTTTGTGTCATAGGCAAAAAGGAGAATAACCTTTTGCGTTATGAAAGTAAGTTTACAAATGTTCATACCCATCAACTGCAATTCAAGAATGCTTTCCTGAAACTGGTTTTGGTAAGTTTTTTTCAAATTTAGTGAACTAATTTGGGTATTTGTTTGGAAAGGAAACTTAAAGTCTTACCATGCCAAATCTCTGCTATCCAATTTCATAGTGAGTATATACAGATGGTGTCTGTTAAGTCCCTCTTGTTTTTTTTTATTCAACCACACACAAGAGATGTAACTTGGGCAGAACCACAGGAACCATGTATTAGGAAGTTCATAAATGGGTGTCTCACTAAATTTGAAGACTCTGGTGTCTAATGGAGTTGTCACACTTTGATTGTTTGTTAACATCAAACTCTGTGAGAAATGATCAAGTTTGGGAGAAGTTTTCTTCAGGCACTAGGTGCTTTAAGTTATCAGTCTGGAAGATAACTGTTTCTTTTTTGTTTCCTTTCTGTTATGTATACATTTAGATGATTGAGGGGCAAAAAGACAAATAATTTTTGTCAAAGTTGTAAAGTAGTTTGTTTGCACCTGGTCGTACGACATCAGGATGGTGTTTTGAAATTTCTACTCGGATCCAAAGCGTCACTAACGTACATTGTACGCGTTATGAAAAAAGTGTTACTTCGTCCTTACTAGTAACACTTTTTTGTCACTTCCGGTACGTAAGATATGTGGTGTGCCATTATCCTGCAAAGCAAAATGTGGTATTATGGCTTCATAAACAACTCATTGCCTTTCGGAAATTAGATTTTTGGTTACCCAGGTATCCGTCTGTCTATAGACTGCAGTTATGTTTCATTGCTCTAAGGTATGGACCCATGTGCAAATACTTGTCATTGTGGCGGACGTTGTTTTTTAAACAATTTCTTCAGGAGGAGTAAGTTTAAAGTTTGTTTCTAAATTCAGGTTGGTGGTTTAATGGGTTTGTTGTGACTTTGACATATTTAGGTTGAATTTGTTTTTGAATCCCGATAATTCTCCATTGTTTGTTTGGTCTTTTACACCCCAGATCTTGGCGTTGATGATACTCTGATTTACTTACCTGGAGGAGAAGATGAAGCCGGTAGCAGTCGGAGTGTCCCCACCACACCCATACAGACCCTTGCACCAGGTAAATGTTGCAATCTCTTGGTCCATGTAATAGTGCCACTCTCTCATATCCCAAATGGTCCACCACACCCATAGAAATGTTGTAACCCAAAGGTGACCCACCATATGCCCTTGTGCTTGTTTCAACCTCTTGATTCTCGTAGGAGTGGGACTATCCCCTCTCACAGGGGCGACCTACTGTACCCATTCAATGGTGGGGTGAGGTGGCCCCTGACCCAGGCTGTTCATCATACTCATACAGTGCAGACAAATGTGGCACCTGTTCCAATGAACCAGGGCTCACTACACCCAGAGAAACTGTACTACTGAAGGTTGTGGGTGATACAGTGTTAAAATAAGTTAAAAAAGCTCTCTTTGAGGTATTTATTCTTTTGGTACCAGCACATATTAATCATACTCTTGTACACTATACAGTACTTGGTGCTAGTACATACAAACCATACACTTTAATGCCATACTTGGTACCAGTGCATATTAATTATACACTTGGCACCAGTATATATTAACCATATGCTTAAACACTACAGTATACTTGATACCAGTGCGTACTTACGGCCTTGACTTTATCCTTCGATCTTCTCAAATTAAGTGAGCGTCGCAGAGGCATCTCCGAGCCTCGCAGAAGCGATTCCAAGGCCCGAGTCAACCGTGACGCCCTCTGGTGCCGATGGTGTTCAAACCAGCAGCGCAGTGAGACCCTCCTCAAGGGGCACCGATGATGCCGGAATCAGCCAGCAAAGGTGAGTCACCTTTTGTTTTTCTCTTAGGATGTACTTTGCTCATTGGTTGCTCTCTGACAATGTTAATCATTTTCATGGTTCATAGTTTGGGAGGGGCCATGCAGTCACTTCAGTTAAATTGATGTTTGAACAATGCTTTGTTTATCAGTCAAATACTTCAGGAATCGAGACGTTGTTGGTCTTTACCGTGAAAGTTTAACATTAACAGTCACTTAATATACATTGGCCTAGAGAAAATATTAAGGCTCTAGCTACAGGACTCTTGAGTGCCAGTTGTAGTGCTTTGTAATTTTGGGACTCTGAAGGAATGCCTCTTTTTGCAACAAATCACTAGATAAACTTGACGTTTTTCTTCCATACTTAATGTAGAGTTCCATGAATTCTGAGACAAGTTTCTTGGAGTTTTGATCGAATCTTTTGCCTGGCTGGTAGGATAAGGATTGGCTCATGTCGGTCGTCAGTTCTGCCTACAGCTGGTTGAGACTGTTCTAGAACGCTGTTTGTTATAGATGTTTTACATGAGCTTTGACTAGACTTGTTTTAATCTCAGGCTAATATGAGAGCATTTTCTCTTTGATGGCAGGTCAAGTTCCTCTCCTTCACCCCCGACAAGCAGTGAACAGGTATCCCAGGCTCAGCTCTCCGGTCTCACGTCGAGTGGAAGATCCAAGGATGATGAAGACAGGTCCACTGTCAGTGGCAGCGAAGACATCTCCACGGAGACAGCTGCCACGGGCAATCGCCCAGAAACGTCTGGCACCCAGCCAAACTCCGGCAATGCGCAACCATCATCCAGTGGAGACGGAGGTCAGTGGTCGTACAGAGTATGATGGAATTAATGAAATGGACAGTCACTTGAACTATTTATTTCAGTGATATATATATCTTGGGAAGAATAAGTTGTTCTTATCTCACGTAGTTCTGTTACATCTGTGTAATTTGTAACACAACATTGGCACATACTATCTAACAAAGACCTTCCTTTACTTCTTTTCCCCACTAAGGGAACATAAGTGAGTAATTGAGGTATGCGCTTAATTCTCAAGAAAACGGTATCAGCTTATCTAAGTGTCTTCTTTGATATTAGTCTCGTGCAAATCAGTTTCATATTCAACCAATGAATGATCATGTATTTACTAATGAATGATGCTAGAAAGGAAACAGGTTCCTTTTGAAACAGAAATTCCCCTGGATGATGTCACTTGTATGCAGTACACTAGTTTGTATGCAAGTCATTACAGGAAATACAGCATATGAGTTAGAATTTCTGAAGAGCTTAGTTAAGACTTTAAATTGTTTAGCCCATCTTTAAATTTAAATTACCTGGGAGCATTAGTTTTCTGTGGATATTTGGGTTTTACAAATGTGAGGTTTTCTGTACAGGGTTTGTGTTTGTTTTACATAAAATTTTCACATTTTTAAAGCCAATAGTTAATGGACTCAGAATGATAACTAATTCAGCATATGGCAGGACAGTAGCCTTCTCTTCTAGAAATAAGTTCCTGACAGGCAGACATTCAGTTCGTTGCTACGGAATAGTCTGTTCCCTCAAACTTTCGAAAATTCAAATCATGCAACTTCAATTATGTAACGTCCTTATGCGCATTTTTTTTTTCTTTTAAACTATTGTTCCTGTTGAGACTGAATGGTTTGATGATGAGAACTATTTGCCATGTGAGTGTTGCTGTATGCTAAGTCAGTGCATCTGAAATGGAATACTTTGCATCACCTCTTGCTAATTTGTCTTTGAACCTGTCACGTAGACTAACTGGCTCCCAACCTGCAACATGTCTGCTCTTCACTTTCCATGACTCCTCTCACTGGTCAAAACATTTTGCAGAAACTAAGAAACCAATCAAAAGGATTGTCTGGAATGATGGACCGAGTACAACCCAACAGATGGTTCAACCTCAGAGCTCTAGCCAGGAGACGGTGAGACCGACGCCTCGTCTCCAGACGGCTGTAAGAGGAGGCAGAGGAAGGTTTATACAGAGAACATTCCCAGGAAGAGGCAAGTATTAAACCGTGGTAACATCTCCTTTTCATTTTTCTTCCCCCTTCCTTAATCTGAGAGGGGCTACGCTTCTTTTGCATGACCATTGCAACATTTGCTTGCTTTGACTTTTATACCTTTACGTCATTTCAAAGAAAGGAGCATGGTTGCGATGGTGATGCAGTGTTTGTGAAGTTGTTGCCCTGAGAATGACTGGTGACTAAGACCTGTCAACATTAAATGTGAAAAGGGGGCTCTGCGTAGTGAAGGAGAGTAGTATTGTCCACTTACATGTGAACTAGATCCCTTAGTCAGGCAAATCCCGGAGAGGTCATGAAAATTGATGGTCTGGAAAAGTTTTGATAATTAAAGGTAATTTGTGGGAAGTCCTGGAAATTTTCACAATGTGACATTGTGATATCAAAATGTAGTCCCCCCCTTCCAATATCAAAATCCATTATTTTCTTCACCTCGTATTGCTGTGGATTTTGCTGTTTTAGTTGAAAACAGACGTTGGTCTTATCTTCCTTTTGTGTTAGTTTTGCAACAGTCTCTACGTATTTTCTGTTTTGTTCTTTCAGCTCGAAGTAAGGGCCCGAGATTTACTCGCGGTGGAAGAGGGGGTGCTTCCTAAAGTTATTGTCTTTGGTTACAACGGTCAACAATAGTTTCACTAAATGGGAGGTCAATGGCATTTAGCTTGGATTATCACTGTGTCCATCAAACTAGCCAGATTGGAATAAGCGTGATATGAATGTACATTCTGTAAATGTCTTGCTTCACAACTTCTTAGCCACAGTTTTCAAAGTCACACAAAAGTTGGACCCAACAACTTTTGAGAAGTCAGATGGCAACAGAAAAGTATCCTTTTAACTGGTATGTGCAACCATGAATTCACTGAATGAATCAATTCATTTCACCTTTTGTACACCAAACTGTTTTCTTATTTTATCGCAATTTGCAATATTCCTTTCAAATGCTGTACGAAAGAATTCCTGTACTGCCGTAATAAGAAGAAAAATAATGGAAAAAGTACGGCAAAAATAGAATGTTTGGCAGCTTTGTAATAGCCCATGATGCTAACAGTTGCTTTTAACTCAAAAAAGGTTTAATAGCAATTAGTTTCTTGGTTCAGATGGAGAACAAAAATTTATCAGCAACTATCTTGATATCATGCAAGTGTTTACCACATCTTGTGTGAAAGTTGTCAATTTGAAAACTTTGATACCCTCATTTTTAAAGACTGAAGTAACTAAATTTTGTAAAGTTTCTTTCTTATTTTCAACTATGACTGGGATACTTTTCAGTGATATTCTGGTTTTATGGGCAACATCTTCCTTGTGAATTTTGTTACATCACAGTTGATAGTGATATGTCAAAACAGCGAGAGAAGCTAACAAACAAAGAAAGCGTGGGAGGAGGCTAGGGAAGATGAAGAAGGGACACCATTAACTGCCTCATTTTGTAGCACTGTTTGGAGTCATCTTACTACCTATCAAAATGGATTGACATCACACTTAAAATCCAATGTTACCCTGTCCTGGAAAGTTAAAACTTTGCAGTTACTATAGCAACTGCCTAGCGCTAATCACTGCTATCCGGATTGTGCAGTAAGTGTATTGACCTCATACTGCACATAGGCAGTATGTATTTACTATGATTACGTTGCAAATATGCAGCTATGTCATTGTTGCTATGATGCTTGTGCACAGAGTGTGAAGTACCCAAATTTCACTTTTTGGGACTCAGATGTTTCTGTCTGAAATGCGATTCCTTAAAAGTAGGATTGTGCTGTTATTTCTGCATTTACAAAAGGGTTCCAAAGGTCTGACTATACTTCTTGCAGTTGTAAAAAGTAACAAGACCTATCATACTGTAGCCTGTTTGTCTGAAAATGGCCAAATTTCCAAAAAAAATTCTTTTTCGTAAGAGTTATGTTGTGGTTAGTTGCACAGAAATCCTGTGTATTTACCCTGGGCATAGTTCTGCTAATTTTTCTACCCCAGAAAACTGAATCTTTTTTCTTTCATAGTTAACAGTGAAATTTCTCCTAAAACAAATGTAGCAGAGGTATTTGTTTTTGACATTAAAAAAAAAAGGTGGGGGAGGCTAATCTTTTCATCGAACAGCACATCCTACTTTGATCCCTTCTCCTTTTGAAATAGCCTCAACTGATCGTAGCAAATTATGCAACTTGTTTGCCTAACCCAAAATATTTAAGGATCAAAAGATTTAAGGATCAAGAGATTTTACGTTAAAGGTTGTGAAGTGTATCACTGTTCTAAATGGAATCCTGAGATCAATCTAGTAAAGGAAGGAATACATACTTTCTTTTTCATAAATATTTCTCAATGATGTAAATGGAAGTTTCCTGTGCTTCATCTGACAGTTCTTGCTTCCCATGCTGAAAGAGTAACAAGACAGCATAAGTGAAGATGCTTTTATTCCAATTTATGTATTTTTTTTTAATTTGCAAATAAAGAGATAAGACAAAGGTAAAATGCATCCTTTAACTTTTCTTCTGTCTTCTCAGCAAATGATGCAGATTGGGAGGAAACTGTTGCTGATCTTTGGTCATTTATGGTTTCTGAATTCAACCCTACATACATCCCTGATATGTTGCATTGTGATTGAGATGTTAGAATAAAGTTCTAAATCCTGTCCCTGATGCTGATAGGCAGCAGGCTATGTGTCATCAAAACTTAGCTAATTGGTACTTTTCATAAGACATGGAAAAGGTATAAAGAACTGAGATTTTGCCAACTGATCTTTGTGCTGTTATGCCTTCCTTCTATTTCTGAAAGGCAATACTTCTTTCCACAGTGACACCATCTCATGCATATTCATGGAGCAGCTTCATAAGCAGCTGATTCATTGGTCATTCAGAACAGCCACAATAGTGACATCACCTAGCTGGCTGTCACTTCAACGAATCCTCCTCCGTTGCAATAACGTGAAGATTCTCTTCTGGTTTATATAAAACTGGTCCTGTCCTAAAGGCAGGTTCATCCTGATCACACCACTCATGGACACAGAATTCTGGAAAGAAAAATGCGATTTCTTTAGCAGCTGTCTCTCTTGAATCTGAAATCCAAAAGTGAGATGAAAAGAAAGTCACCGAGTTGTTCTAGTTGACATTTTAGCATTTGTTTCCTTGGCACTTTTCTCCCTGCATTTTTTTCCACGTTTCAAATCTACCACTTACAATATACTCAGACTTATTGAAAAGATATAAGTTATACTGGAAAAGGTAGTTCAAATTTCTGACAATTCTGACAATTTCTGATAAAACAACAATGGCAAATATGCTGTAAACGTCATAATAAATGCCACCTGCAGATGGAAAGATCTCAAGTGTTGCCTTGCAGCAAGCGTCAATAGTGTCTATGGCTTACCTGATCCATGGGTGGCATTCCTGGTGTCTGTCAAACCAAATCGAGCTCTGAGTGAGGTAGGAGCTATGTGCTTTGCACTATGGGTAGAAAAATATTACAAACAGCTCTCACTTGTAAGATGAGATGCGGCACCAAAATAGCTCAGGGAATCTTACTATGTAAAGTAAAGATGAAGTTAACGCTGAATAAAAAGTACATTGAATAAAATTACATATGACATATTACAAATAGAGCACCAATTTGTGCAGAAGCTCATACCTCAACATCCTGAAGGTACCATTTATGTATCATTACGTCCAATTATAGGTACCACTGAGTATCATTATACCAAATCATCAACACTGTACAAGAAAATCTGTAGGACTGCACAATTTTCAGAATTTCATAAACATTGCAGAAGTTTGATCTTTTAGACTAACTGAAGTTCATGAAACAATTCAAAGCGTCCCTTTAAGTCCAAATACAGTACTGATCAACATACCTGAGGGCAACACAGAGTTTCAGCACAGCAACTGACACTGTCCAATTACTCGATTATCATTCATGTGTATGAGTGTCTAAAGGGGCACTTTAACAGTAGAAAAAGAAGTTATTTGCAGAATTCCATAAAATGGGCCATTGGGCCCAGATGGGGGTCTTGGACTTCCAATTCCTGAACACCCTGAAGGGACCAATAACTGAGCATCATTGTGACAAACCATCAACATTGTACAATATAATCTGTAGGAGGAGAAGCATTTTGTAGAATTTCATAAAATGGACCATAGGGTCCACATGGGACCTTAGACTGAAACTTTTTTGTACACCCCAGATGAAGCACCACCCAGGGATTATTGTAGTCCAAGTTAAATATAAATCCATGGATGCATGTGTGAGAAGCAACATTTCAAACAGAATTTCACATAATGGGTCATTGGGTCCACATGCGACCTTGGACCAAAAATTCCTGAACACCCCAAAGGCACTACTAGTATTATTATGACAAACCATCAACACTGTACAAGAGTATCTGTAGGTGGAGAAGCATTTTGTAGAATTTCATAAAATGGGCCACAGGGCCCACATAGGAACTTGGACCAAAAATTCCTGAACACCTCAAATAGCACACCACCTAGGGAACATTATATCCAAGTTTCAAACAAATCCATGAAAGCATGTGGGAGGAGAAGCATTTTGAACGTGGACAGACAGATAAATAGATTGATAGATAGATAGACACTGCGTGATAACAAAAGCTCACACCAGCATGCTGGTATAAGCTAATAACATACTGTACGTAGACTGATACACTAAAATAGGTTCACAATAAGAAATCAGTCTGCCGATTTTTTGGCTTGACACTGTATTAAAGAGCTATGTTGGAAGGTGGGGGTTGTTGGAGTAGACAGTGGAATGTTATCATGTGACTTTACCTGAGTGTCTTTGTCGGTCCCATTAGTTCTCTCCAGTGACTAATTGCACCTTCTCTTGCTAGTATATGAACGCTCATTGGACCACTGGACATGAAACCAACCAATCTGTTGTAAAAGAAACGACCTAGAAGAGATGGCAAGTAATCATATGCAGCAGATTAAAAGGGCATAAATGGGCATTGGCATATATGCCCATAGGGCATTAAAAGCAATCCCCACATCTTTCTAAATGCTGACTCCAGTTGCTAACAGTTTTGCATATTTCAATGAGATCACTCAGAAATTCTCAGCTGCTTGCCTGTGTTTTTTAAGCATTCTGTACCTTGGACTTCCTATGTAAACTTGATTTATACACACTACATACTACTCACCTTTGATCTTAACAGTTATTAACTGTCATATTTTCAAAATAATGTAAAAGCTGTCTTCACACTATGAATGACATAATTACTGACATGGACTGTATACCAACCCTCTCTACTCTGCAACACTGTACATACATTGATCTGACCTTGACCACTATCTCCATGAAACATTACACAAATGATGCAAACACATGGGCAATTACTTTTTCTCTGCCAAGCTCATTAAGTTAAAGAGTTTGGTAGTGTCTCTGATTGCTGGCAATTCCTTTGACTTACAGGTAAAAATTGTGATAGGTCAATTTTGGCCAGTTGATGTCAAAAAAGGATAAATATTTTTGACTTGAGAAAAAATACTGTACTTCCTCATACTAAACTTAAAACATAGGTAAGTCTTGCTAATCCTCTCTCTGTACCTTTAAAGTATCATAGCTCCCATGTACAGTGAAGTTGTAAACAAAAAAAAGTCAGGTTCAAAACTGAGCTAAAAATTGCTCTGTTAATGCTATTAGGCTTGTTTTTATCTCATCCCTATACATAGTATCCAGTGAGGAGATATTGGACTCACTTGAGCAGAAATTGACACTTAAATGGTAGCCCACCTTACACCCCTTGCAGTATTCAAGTGAAACTTAGTAGGTCAGTCGTCCTTGATCATGGAATACAGTACAAATGACATGGATCAGGATTACCAACTGGGGTTAAGGGGTGTCCAAATGTGTGTTTGTACAGTATGTGTGGGGGTTTGCGTGAGGGCGCGCGTGTGACTGTGTGTGTGTACAACAGAAAATGTGTCACAATCTCCTAGATGGTAAGTTGGATTACCCTCTAACTTGGTGGGTAGGTGCCCGGATATGAGGTGTAGTGTCCACCCAACTGATGATGACAAAGGTCACAGGTCATCTAAACCAAAATTACATTTTTAGCAGTATCGCAATGTGTGAATATCCTAGAGTCATAAAACTACCATAAATGAAAAGTAGACAATACAAGAAATGTTTCAAAAATATTGATGGTATCACCACGTCAAAGGTCACATGATTAAAGGTCAAATCAGCAATAATGCTCACTATCTCCTCCTAGAATGTAAGTTGGGTAAACTTCAAACTTGGTGAGTAGGTGCAGATATGTCGTATGTCTACCCGACCAATGACATCATAGGTCACATATCATGAAAACGAAAAACATATTTTTTTGTATTATGTCTATTTGCAAATATCCTAAACTTTATAAAACTACCATATATTGAAAGGAGACAAGACAAATTCTTTTTAAAAGATATTGATGACATCACCAGGCCAAGGATCACGTGACTGAAGGTCCAACAGGCGAAAGTGCTCTACAAGGTGTCTCATGACCATCTCCTAGAAAGTACAAGGGATAAACTTCAGACTTGGTGGGTATGTGCCTGGGTATGAGATAAAGTGTCCACATGACCAATAATGTCATAGGTCAAGGTCAAATGTCATGGTTACTATAGTGCACAATGCAGTGTGTTAGAAGCTTGTACTGCATTGTGTCAACATGACTTTTACATGTTTGCCCTTTTCATGATAAATATGTTATTTCGGTTAAATATGTTATTTCCACCTATTCAACATTGTTTTGGGCTGAGCGATTATGTCTGGTAGCAATGTTCTTTTCCATGTGCTAGAACATTAACCAGGCCTTGAGTTTTAGATTTACTTACCTTACTGTATAATGCTTCTAAATGTTATTATTTTCTTAACTGCCTCTATATGTCACGTTTCATAACTGAACAACCATTTTCCTGGTATGTAATTTATGCGGTTTCCACCTCAAGATCTTTTGAGATCTAAGCGCACAAAGTCCCCAATATTACAGTTTTTGCACATGATTGTCAAAAAGTACACTTCAGTGACAAGAGCATGTACAGTAACTCCTCAAAAACTAACAAAAAAAAGAAATGACTCGCCACATCAATAGATATGAAGAGAGGCCTACCTTATTCAACCTTTCCGAAAAAAATTAATTTGTCTTTGATTCTGTTCAACTTCAAGTTTCAAGAAATCCCTGATCTCTCTCTGATGCCTCTTCATTTTGGACACATGCACATACAGTACGTACACAAGACACATGAATGTCAGGGTTACCAGTGACAAGTGGCAAACAAATGCTAGTTATTCACCACACTGGGATGAGGATGTATACAGTATGCAGTTCTGTTTTTCAACTCCAGCAATGAGCTACTGTACATGTGATTTTTTCTTAAAATTTCAACTTTTCAGGAGGGAATCTGCCCAGTCATTTTAAAGCTCTGAATAAATCAAACACTGTCAGAGTTTTGGTAGGCCTATTTAATGATAGAAAGTTACAGTTGGCAAATTTTAAAGCGGGAGGGGCAATCCCTCCATCCATAGTACAGTGGACATCTGCCCCCCCTTACCCTTTCATAAGCTTATGTCTTACAATAAAAACTACTGACCTTTGTGTTCTTGGTAGAAGAGTTCTGCATCAGTTCTGTTCCACCTTACAAGTTTGGATCTCACAAACAGAAAGTTATTTCTGAGAATTATGTCCTTTATATCCTGCAAAAGGAAACAATGAATTTCTACTAAATTGAAAACACAAACTGAAAACACAAACTGAAAACACATATGAGCAGTCCAGTTCATCTTGTGCTCTATCTGTTCTCCTAAGGCTGCACTCTGTAGAAAGAAATGCACATGCTGTATCATGTAACAAGTAAAAAATGTACATATACATTGTTCTGATATTCCCGTCTTAGGACCACATTATGTATTTGCCACATGTACAGCAGGTAAGGAACAGGTTTAGGAAGAACATGGAATGGTTTGAAACATTAGGATTTTCTACAGTAACACAGGGAAGAAAAAAAAATGAACTAAATCCATCACTAAAGATGCAACAACCATCCACCATGTATTGTTTACAGTACTGATGCAACAACACTGCTCAAGTACATTTCAAAACATTGACTTTCAGCAGCTAGCAGTAATTTTTCATGATTTTCAAAATGTGTCCTACTGTATGTTGTTGAAAGATCAATGGGAGTGCAATTTCTGCCTGGAGGAATCCTTATGTTTGGACTATAAAATGATGGCAGGTTCATGTACATGTATGTGTTATTGCAGACTCAACATTTTGCAAATCTGTCAATGAAATGTGCCAAGGTGCTTACTGTAGTTGCAAGAGTCAGCATCTTATTGGTACTCAAGCAGAGGCATACAGTAGCTAGAATTTGTCGCATGAGTGAGTGGGGGGGGGGGGAGGGGTTGGTAGGATATGTCCACAAAAATACACTCATTTTTTAAATACCAATTTATTTAACCCCTAATAAGGGAGGGCCTTTACTTTTTTTGGGGGGGGGGGGCTAGCCCCTGTAGCTATGCCACTAAACTCAAGGTATAGCTGCATTATACACATAAATTGCAGGAATAACAGGCACACATACTTGTTTTATGTATGGTAACTACAGTACATACTGTACAGGAGGCCTTTGAATATGTGAATGAGGGTCACTGGTGGTGAGGACATGATGAAACAACATCCCTGCAAGAGATCCCCCTCCATTCAGAAGTTGCTTGTCCTTTCATACCCCAAAATATCCTTTTCCATTTATAGACGACACAAACCTACAAGTACTTTAAACAGCAGAAATTACAACAACCTAAATTGGGTTACTGCATCTCCTACTGAAGCTGTTTGAACCTTCTATCAATTCACAAATTGATGTACACATATTACATATCATGTTTCCACCTTTCAAGTCTTACAAGACATCATGTTTCAGATACTGTAACCACTACTGTAGTTATTACATACATATGTTTTGACCATGTTCCAACTACGTAATCCTACTTTACAAGTGGGTTAATTGGAACATCTATGGGTGTCACACTTACAGTATTGTTTAGTTGAGATACTGTAGTTCCATCATTCTAAATGTATGCAATTAATAACCCCAAAGGATAACCTTATTAATTTTTCCTCTTAAGTGAAATCTAGCTGGAGGATTTGAGAATTTTTCTGAAAAGCATTCCAACTAACTCCTTCCTGCCTGTGTGTTCTGACTTTTGATGCTTTAAAATCTGGATCACAATTCCAGAGCTGGGTCCTGACATTGTACATTCGGTACCTGATGCTGTTGGTGCCAATCTTAACAAATGGTATACTGTACATCAAGAAGAGAAAAGCTGGTCTTTTGGTGCTGGACACACCAGTGATTGTGTGATCACGGGTATGGTGAAATGGCATGATGAAATATAAAACAGTATGGGACTAAGACTTTCATGTACCTGTAAGCTACTGTAGGCCTATCCAACAGTTGCCTTTATAGTCTAACATTATGTTATAAGCCTAAGCCTGTCTTGACTGATTTTGGTCATTGCAATGGAAAGGTATTACTGTTTTACAGCAGGATGAATCACAAAGGAAAGCCAAAGGTCCCATCAAATGTCCAATGGATACAGACCCAAAACAAACCAGAATGCACAAATGAATTGTGGTTTTGATGACTTCATTATGAGAATTTTGATGAATCTGATATACAATGGCTGATATGCATTATGTCTCAACATGCACAATTGCATACAGTGATGCAACACCTACACATTACAAACTGTATGAGATCTGTCCAGGCTTCCCCCCTTGAAATATCATGTTTACAACATTTCCACAATTTCACTTCTGTTGACAACAAATGACCTCCACTCATATCAACAGGGTTTTTCTACTCAATGTAATGCACCTATACATTACATAGGAGATCTATCAAAGTACCTTCTTGAGATATTGTGTTTACAAGGTTTTTGCAAGTTGATCACTGTTGACCTAAATGACCTCTGACCTCCACCAAAAACAATAGGCTTCTTCTACAACATGCTACATTTACATATCAACTATGATACATGCCAAGCTCTCTTTCTTGCGATATCGTGTTTACTAATTTTCAACAATTTGACCCTGTGGGCCCAAAAGATGTTAAACCTCCAGGAAAAATAATACACTTCTTCTACTCAATGCGGTACACATTCATACTAAGTACAGTACATGAGCTCTGTGTAAGCTTCCCTTCTTGAGATATTATGTTTAAAAATGTTTTCAAAACTTGACCCATGTTGACCCCAAATGACCTTTGACCACCACCAAAAACAATAGGGTTCTCCTACTCAGTGTGGCACACTAACATATTATCTATGAAATCTGTCTTCCTCCCCTTCTTGAGATATCGTGTTTACAAATTTTCCACAATTTAACCCCTGTTGACCTGAAATGACCTTTGACCTCCACCAAAAATGATAGGGTTCTCCTACACAATATGTGGTACATTTATAAAGTATGAAATGGTTCTAAGTTTCCATTTGAGATGCAGTACCCTGTTCACTAAGTTTCCACAGTTTGACCCCTGTTAACCCAAAATGACCTTTCACTTCCACCAAAAAACCATAGGGTTCTTTTACTTAATGCGGTACACTTACGTACTAAGTGTATGAGCTCTGTTTAAGCTTCTCTTCTCGACATACAGTAGCGTGTTTACACAGTTTCCACAATTTGAACCCTGCTGACTCCAAAGGACCTTTGACCTCCACTACAACGATAGGGTTCTTCTAATCAATGTGGTACACCTGCATACTAATATGATATCCACCCAAACTTCCCTTCTTGAGACACTGTGTTTACATAGTAGGATGTCACAGACATACACACACGCACACACCCATACGTACAGTACAGTATGCATGATTACAAAGGTTATGATTATCACTGAAACCAACAAGGAAAGAACCTACCCAAACCACAATTTAAAAGACATCCAGGAAGAATTAAAGACAAAGACCCATCACCCAGACAATCCTCCCAACCACTTACAGTATGTCTAGTCCCTCCCACACCCTGTCTCAATCTCCACATGAGTTATCAAAACAATTGATCCCTGTGTATGCTGTGTAATATGAGCTACAGTACTCTGCCTCTTTTGAATTTGCTCTCAATCAAAGGGTAAAATCAGTCTAGGATTTTGCATCCACAAGCAAAATATATAGCTTGGGGTGATGAGTTAGTGATTTTAAATTCACTTTGAATCTGCAAAAATCAGTTGCCACTTGATATTGACCTTAAAACATGAAAAGAACTGGAGTTAACAATTCCCTCAGGCCAGGCTCAGGCATTAACACAAACTACTTAATACATAAGACAGGCTGAATTTAGTAACATACTGTACAGTATACTGTACAAAGTCTAAAGGGAGAATATTGATTAAAGCAGCTCTATCAATTTCACAGAGTTTAAGATCTTGGCATGCACTAGAAGATTACAGAATACCATGCATACCCACTGTATTTTCACCCCAGTGCTGGCTTTGGGTGTTACATGAGTTAAGCTACCATCATGTGTGACACACAGTAGAGCCCATTGCTGTCACTTACAAAAGGTATGTACCAGTATCACCCAATTGTGACTTCAAACTCGCTTCAAAGTCTTACAAAACAATCCGAGGTTGATAAGGTGGATTTCAAATTTTTTAACAAAATTTCCTCTTCAACTTGAACACAACGTACATTTTCACCCAACTGTGATGTCCAGTCCATGTACAGTAGCCATTCCAAAGAAGAGAAGCTGGACTTCATTACGTTTTAACGAGATTTCCACTTCAAAAATTATACAACATTCTTACAGTAGCTGATGATACTCTGTGAAATCAAACGAAACCCAACGAAATGATCCATCTTAGACTTTGTCTTATTTCATTTTTATGTTCAGGAAAACAAAACAAAATGATTTTGTTTTGTTTCACAGATTATCAATACCCCACTATGCTGATGATATTTTGTGAACCAGTGTGTACTTTGGCTCACTACTGTAAATATCTTTCAGTCCCTTAGACATCAAGGCTGCACATAATTTCATACCATAGAATATCATTTGCATGGTGGGGTATCGATGTATTGTTCAAAATGGACTAGTCGGGAACAGTGGAGGCAGCTACACCCTACCCGCCCTTCTGAGAAGGGGCCATGAAGGCATCAAGGTGCCTCTTTCTTCCTGGAAAAAAATATCACTTGATTATACGGAACACAGATTTGTGCATGTTAATCATAAATGTGAAAGAATGCACTGTTTGGTAACGTCACTTTTGATTCTAACGCCTTTTCATTACTCAAAAATTCACTTTTATACCGGCACATTATTGGTGTACAAAAAAAAAACCTTTGGAAAGGGCTGCTCTAGCTCTGAAGTCTGAAACGGGTATGGTAACCCTGTCCCAATGTTTATGGGACAGAAAGAAATTACAGTAGATTGGTCAGGGTATGATGTTATACAAAAGTAGCACAGTTGTTTTCCTGTTTTGCACACTATAATTAGCTCCCTTGGATAATGATTCTGAAATGAAACAAACTTTGTCACAGATAGGTATTTTGGTACATATTAAGAACGTACCAATGACCACAAGTGATGTCGACAAGGGAATCAGCTTATTTGCTGTTTACCAGCAGCCTTTTTTGACTTACTGTACCTGCTTGGTATGTGGCAGTCCATTATATTTAGAGGCAGTGCTTCTACATTACCAGCTGCTAATTGTATTGCATTATCACCATACCACTGCTGGCTTAGGCCTATAGTCTCACTGTGATGTGTGGATCTTTTGTAAGTATATGTTAATGTACTGTAGGTGTGGTCATGCACTGAGCATGCCCCTGGTGTACTTGTGTATGACTGTATTGCTGGGTATCCTTGCACTTTATGTATGTGTGTACTGCACTGTAACTTAACTGAAACTTCAATAAACAGAGTTGAACCAGACCCCCGAGTGACTCGGTCCCTACAATAGTACATTAAGATAACCTTTGTATCAAGTCCTAAACATAACCCACTATATGCTATGAGAGGGAATTTGGTTGTTGGGTGTTGGAGGATAACTGAAATACATCCTGGATCCCCTAACCCTGTAATATTCATGCTAAATCTATAATATACAATATATTAATATGCTAACCATATGCCATATGCTATTCGTAGCATACACATGTTGCTAATTCAAGCATAGCACTGCCTATGTGCATATCAGAGGCTACTGTACAGTATATAAACTGCCCCGTAATTGGTGCACGTAAGGAATCCATCGCAGATATTTTAAATGTCACAAATGAGCCCTTATTTAGAGGAAACGTACCTGAAATGAGTTCATAATCGTGTAATACCTAATTGTGGTTAGATTCAAGAAGGTTAGGCTCACTTCAGTAACGTTGCCACAGTAATTTTTTAAGGAAGCGCCTATCTCGGGGGTGCGGCAACTACAGGGTACTGTATATACATCATTTCATTTCTCAGAATATCATGCCTCATTCTTAAAGAATAACTTGACCTTAACTTCCAGTCTGAAAACTTAGGCTAGCCACTATGTGGTAGATAATTAGGTGGGCAACATGCCAATGGAAATTAGAAACTTTTTTTACATAATTTCCTTTCTGTTTGCTTCACAGTAGGGCCCACCATTTCAGAGGGTATGATGTGCAGTTGCTCGGTATTCCGCAATAACTCCATGAAAGGCTACTCGAATATATGACGTTTGATTTACAGTAGGCAGTGGTCTCTACAGAAGCTTACAGCGTACTATTTTTTTTTTTTCCTTTAAGTATAATGTAAAGAATATAGAAATGTGGCATCAAGAACTTGCAAAATGTTGGAACAATATTTACATGTAAATTGCGATTTACTGATGAAATTTCTAATTAAGATAAATACTCAATTGTTCGCATCGAAATGAAAAAAATCTAGCACAGGATAATGAATGGGAAACAAAAATAGTTATTAATCTAGCCAAAATGTTTCTTGGAGCTGCAGTGCCTGTACATCTCTATTGTTCTTTTTCAGGATAAAACATTCAACTTTCAACAAAAATTTAAATTTATGAATAAAGTTCGAAACAACATAACCTATTTCGAAGTTTCCAATTGTAAATGAAATACTTAGCATGTATTAAAAGGAAATTAATTGGATGCTTAATCTCGTCTAAATAACCGAAATTGACCACTTCTTCATTTAAATCAACGTTCTGTCTTCAGCAACGCAAGAAAAGTCCATGCCAGGAAAGAATTTTTAATATTACAAAGCCAAAATAAATGATCTAATGGACTCGTTAGCAGTGTTGCAGAAACTACAAAGTAATGGAGAGTCTCTTCATGTTTGATTTTGCACAAGAAAGGCAAAACATATAACAGAATTGAAAGTACTGAATTTGTGCATCTCTAACGGCTTGAAATGCTAAAGGAAAAACTCTATTCCAGTTAAGAGGCCTGCCACATATTTGTTCCCACTTTAGCATAGCTGTGGGGCGTTGAACAAAACCTTTACGAAAATAATTGTACAGCAACTTATTTGGACAGGGGACTCGTGGTAAAACATATAAGTCTAGTGATGTTCTCGTTTACTTTTTCATCATGGGTGACATTGGTTTTCCATGAGCTGGGAATGGCCTTAATAACACCAAAATACAAAGTAAAAGGAAAGTTATGAGTAATATTAAACTTCGCAGTGAAGGAAATATAGCTTTAACAAGCTGCCATTCTCATCGAAGAAATTTCTTATATAATGTGCATTTTTTGTATGCAATATTTCTGACAACACAATATTCTTGTCTATTTTAATATAGGAATTATTTAAAATAGATTGGTTAGAATAATCATCTACAGGAGGACGGAAGTTAAAGTCTGCCCATGTGTTACAAACATCCCTGATAAACAAATTGTTAACATTAATGTCTGTTTCGGAAAAATTACAGTCAAAAAGAAATTTACCACTGTACAGTACTTTCTCAATTTGTGACTAAACAATAGTTTCATTCCAAAAAGAGGGACTGATCATCTATGAACATTTTCACCGATTTACACTTTAAACATTTAGCAAAAAGCTCTATATTAATCATCATTAAGCCCACCTTTGTCATGTTTATCAGCAAGAACAGTACGATTGATTTTGTCAGGTTTTTTAGACTGGACAAATAAAGTTATGAAAAATAGTATTCGATTCATTAAAATAATTAATTGGTGGGTTAGGAAGGCCTGTGAGCAAGTAAACAAGTTGTGAAATAGCAAATGTCTTAAAGGCTGTATTGCATCACCCTAAGCTATATTTTTACCTCCTGGAAAGCAAAATTCTCAACTGGTTCTGAGTTACAGTACTGTATTCACCTGTGTGCCACCTGACTAATCAGGTGGCTGACGGGGAAGGGAGTCAAGGACTCATATAATCCCCCATTAGTCTTCTTAAGCGGTCTTTGGTAAGGAAGGACTTGAATCAATTTATTGATTTACATTCCACAGCTTCAGGTAGTAGCTGGTTCCAGGCATTAATAACTCTTTGAGTAAAAAAGTTCTTTCTGGTGCTCTGTCTGCAGGAACCCTTATAAATCATGTGGCTGTGACCTCTGGTCAATCCATGCCTCCTTTCAAAAAAAATTTTAGAATCTATATCCTCGAAGCCTCTAATAATCCGGTAAACCTCAATAAGATCTGCCCTAAACCTTCTCATCTCTAATGACATAAGCCTGAGATCTTCAAGCCTACACTCGTAAGATAAATGACACACATCTGGAATCATACGTGAAAACCTCCTCTGAACCTTTTCGATCAAATTAACATCTTTCCTCAACTGAGGATTCCATACCGGACTACAGTAGTCCAAGATGCGGCGGACTAACGATTTATAGAGTGGCAAGAGAATTTCCCTTTCTTTGAAAATCAAAGTTCTGCTCAAGATACCAAGTGGTATTTCTTGGCTTTCTTTGGCTATTTCTTGGCTTTCTTTGGCTTCTTTGGCTTTCTTGGTCTTGGCTTTCTTAACTATCTCTGCAACATGTTTACTTGGTTTCAAAGACTTATGAACAATAACACATAGATTCTCCTCTTAATCGATGGTCTGTAACAGCTTTCCTCCCATAAAATATGAAGAATTGGGATTACTCCCACCAATGTGAAGCACTTTACATTTATCAACGTTGAATAACATTTGCCAGTCCTCTGACCATTTATACACCATATCCAAATCTTTCTGCAAACAAGCAACATCACCTTCACAATGGACCTTAGAGAACAATTTAGTATCGTCAGCAAACTTAATAATACTTCGTGCAACGTCATCATCAATGTCATTAATGAAGACAGTAAACAGAACTGGTCCTAACACTGACCCATGAGGTACACCACTACAAACGGTTGACCAATCAGAAAAGGCACCACCAAGTTGCACCCTCTGCTTTCTACCAGACAACCAAGCTTTAATTCAATCGCTCACAAGTCCAGAAACACCATGTGCTTGAAGTTTGGCAATCAGACGAAGATGAGGAACTTTGTCAAAAGCCTTTTGGAAGTCTAAATATACAACATCTACAGCAAGCCCCTGATCAACATATTTGGTAACTTAATCCATAAAAACGAGCAAGTTTGATAAGCAAGATTTGCCACTCATAAAGCCATGCTGGGAAGAACCAATTAGCTTATGGACACTGAGGTGATTAACCAATTCATCCCTAATAATGGATTCCATTACTTTGCACACCTGAGAAGTAAGACTTACAGGCCTGTAATTGCCAGGATTGCTTTTCGCTCCCTTCTTAAAAATAGGTACAACATTGGCATTTCTCCAATCCTCAGGTACAGAAGAATTCTCCATGCTACTCTTAAAAATCTTAAACAAAGGCAAAGTCAGCTCCTTAGCTGTCTCCTTTAAAATTCTGGGATAAATTGAGTCCACACCTGGTGCTTTGTCAGACATAAGGTTTTCTAACTTATTACAAATAACTTCCTGCTCAAAAACTATATTCCATAATTCCTCATTCTGACTTGTCTCAAAAACTTGCCTAGGTTTAGGCAGGGAATCCTGTGACTCACTCGTAAAAACAGAAGCAAAATATTCATTCAGAACATTAGCAGCACTAGCATTATCTGTAATTGTGATACCATTTGAGTCCAAAAGTGGGCCAACTTTGTCTTTAGTTTTCAATTTACTGTAGATCGAGTATATGCAAAAAAAGATTTGGCATCATCTTTAATATTTTCCGCTAACTTCATTTCAAAGTGTTGTTTTGCCTCTTTAACCTTTTTCGTATACTCATTTAAACTTTGCTTGTACTTGCAATAATTACCATATGTATTGCAAGTTCTGTACTGCTTCCATAAACAATACTTCTTCTTAGAAGCCTTCTGGGCTCTTAGATTGACAGCAAATTCGAAAGATGCAGAGCAGCTCGTATTACACAGCGTACACAGGGATCCATTGTTTTGATTACACATGTGGAGGAATTTAAGACAGGCTGAGGTAGGGACTAGAGGTGGGTGGTTGGGAGAATTGAAACTGTCTAGGGTGATGCATTGCAACCTTTAATTATTACAATTTTACCAATTGGAGTAAGGTCCCTAGTAGACCAAATATTAAGAAGATTTTTAATACTGTGATAATTTAGGATGCATAATTCAACTCAAAAAAATCATCATGATGAGAGAAAAAAATACCTAGGTAAGTGATTGGCCCATTACTAACAGTTATGCAGTAATTCCTAATGAAACCTAGGGGTTACGGTGTAACGGGCCTAATAGAAAAAATAAGGATTTTTCGAAATTCAAAGTCAGACCCGACGCTCGTGAAAATGTTTTTAAGGTAGCAACTGTATCATTAATGGAAGTTTCATTACCATCCATAACAATACTTGTATCATCAGCGTAGCTTAAGATTTTGATATGATTGTTTGAGAGGCGTATCCCAGAAATATTGTTGTTGGAATTAATCAGGGAGATCAGAATCTCAGTACAAGAAATAAACAAGTACAGGCTTAAAGGGCAACCATGGCGGATGCCCCTAGAGAGCTTAAAATATTCGGAAAAAAATCCATTGTTTGATACACAGGTGGAAACGTTGCTCTAAAGTGTCTTAATCTATAAGCGAAAGTCGTAACCAAAGTTAAAGAAAGAAAGAGTATTATGTAAAAATTCCCAATCAAGACAGTCGAAAGCCTTCTCAAAGTCAAGGAACAGAAGAGCTCCGGGAACAGAGTAAGTCTGGCAATAATTAATGAGGTCTAAAATAGCTCTGATGTTCTCCCCCATGTAACGACCTTTTAAATATCCTTATTGTTCTTGACTGATAATTACAGGGATAATTACTGCGTACTGTAATATTCACAGTTAATCACAGGAAAACGAAGGCTTTCAATTGTATCGCAGAACTACGCCATGTACAAACTGCATATGGCTAAAGAAAACCAGGCTAACATAGCTAAAAAGTTTACTATGAAAATACCTACCTGCAGCTTATGTGGATGAGCAACTACATCAGGTTTTATGACTGCTAGAGTAAGTTCTAGTTTGGCGCATAATCGAGAGAACAACCTCATGCTGTTTTGCAGAACGGCACTCTGTCATACTGAACCTGGTTTGCAACGTGAGACCGTGAAGTTAACCTGCAAGCCGTAACGCGATAGCAAGCTAGCTAGCTAGCGCAGCCAAGGAGTAGCATATCATGCAGCTGGTTTGTTTGGCAAGACCCAGCTGAAGGTCTGGCAAGGCGCTATCGCGGGATTGGAGGGAGCTCTGTCGAGTCTTCTGGTGATGTACATAGCAGTTGTAAAACCGTCTTTTTGTTTCTTCTCCACCTCAAGAAGTCTCTTCTCAGTACGTAGGCCGGAAAGCATCTGAACCAAGTTAATTTTATGTAACTACCCGTTAACTCTACCCTTTGAAATAACCGAATTGCTGGCCAATTCAATATAAAACATACATATATACATTTATTTTACGTGCCTCTCCAGTCGCCGACCAAACCCAACGAAATACAACGAAGTGCAGCTTACCACTTAACCAAGACAAGTATTACTCATTAACATAACAAATACAAACTTTAGCACAATAAGGTACAAGCATGCTCCAACATAGGTGAAACAAAAATCAAATCAACACAAATCAACAGCTGACAACATAGCTTAAGATAATACAAAAATTAAATCACCAATACACATACAAATACCTTCTCTACATTGCTTTTATCCCCCAAAAGAAATGTCCTCATTTCACTTTTATAAAGCCTTTAAGTATATCAAAATATGTAGGATATTAAACTCTTACAAAAATATAAAAATCATTACAAAAATATGAGTCAACTGTGTAATGGCAACAGTTAGAGAATTAATTTGTTCATTAAATATCATTGCAGTAGTGATACAATTTAGTACAAATATTCTTTACCCTTGCATTTTACCCAGAACAAATTCATTACAATATCAATAATATCAGTTATAAAGGTATCAAGATCTTCTCACAGTAAAGCTTATACATACTTCACAATAAAATCACTACAAAAACTCAAAACAGACATGTATGCCATTTTATAGTTTGTATTAAGGCTAGTATAGCTTTTTCTAGCTGTAAATTTTCGTTTAGCTTTTCTTTTCCTCTTTACTGTTTATTTGTATTTTTGATGTCTCCTACTCATGTTTTATGTTGGTTGTTTTTTAAATTGTATTTGAAGGACCTGTCTATGTTTTAGAATTTTGGCCTCGAGGGTCCGCTAACCGAGTTTCAGCCCTTGAAGTTGAAATGAATAAAAATATATAGGCCTAAATAAACATTGGTGTCAGGCTTTGCAGTTGGTTACTCAACCCACTGCATTTAGAATATGCTGTTCAGGCTTGGAACCTATATTTATCTACGTTTCCATGTACATTCAAGGCTAAGATCCAACATGAAACTCCACTTAATTAAGACCTCCTTTACTACGTCATTGAGCATTTATACGCACTCAAGTTTTGTCAGGGTTGCCAGCTCAGATAAAATCGAAAATAAGGTTATGCAGTGATTAAAAAAATGAGCAGGAGGATTGTGAGGGTAAGAGATAAGAATAATTGTAACAATGCAAAGGATTTAATATGATATCGATGTTACTTCCTATTGGACTGAGGTCACGAGAAGACCAGAAATGTAGGCAACTTTCACACCAGGCAGCTTGGGAACAATTCGTCATCATTATGCGTTAAAGTCACCCAAACTACAGAATGGAACATAATTCAACTTAACAAAAAAAAAAAAAAAACCTGGAGTAGTATTGTTTAACCCTTAAGGGAAAAGCATGCATTTTTCAACATTGATGGTGACGTCAGAGTCCACTGTGAACGAAATTAAGATACGCAGAGTTTCGAATCAATTTACACGTTACTACGCTAAAATGAATCAATTCAATGCCTACAGTTTCTTAATGTCGCAGAGCTTTACCATCATTTACTCCACATGGCATTTTGTTTTGGCTTTTTAAAATTTCACTATAAATGTTGTGTAGACAAATTGTTAAAACTGAAAAATATTTATTTTTTTCACTAAACCTTTTTTAAGTAAAAAAGGGAGAAAGTTTTGGTTTTCGTGTTCAAAGCTTTTATTTTAATTTCTTAAAGAGAAAAGAAAATTTTTATATTTCATTTTTAAAATTTCTGTTAAAAGGTAAAATAAATCAAGAGTTTTTTCTTTTTAAAATTTTTATTAATATTTGAAAAAAAGACTAAACTTTGTTAAGTGTGTTTTTTTAAGTGCTTTCTTGAGTGTAATTCTATGTTATAAGTTGATTTATTTGTTTTTGCATGGGCGCATTAGTCCTTCGTATTCATTTATTCCGGGTGATTTTCTACATGCCGCATCTCTTACACTAAAATGAGAATCCCTCCAACCTCACCGCTATATTGTTTGTGCAAACCCTCATATCCTTAGGTCATTTTGATCATTTCATGTTGTGATGATCCACATGGTCAACTGAACATTTCGCAAAGTATGGTCAGTTGTGTCAATCTAATGTGTAGGCTTTCTTGAGCTGCATGATGGGGGGGGGGGGGGCGGGGGTATTCGGTGTCATGTCAGTTGGCAGAACATGTGTAATCGAGCATGGAAGAGGGTCTAGATCTGTTGAATATTTCAGCCCAGCCATAACGTCATGAAATATTTATACTGCACAGTATAGTTTACAATTCAAGTAATCTACGAACAACAGAAATGATAACATATACCGAGTCACGCTATTTTTACTACCGCAAAATCATATATTTTGGTCATGACTTGTATTTTTAAAGACATTGTATATCTACTTTTCATAGTTTGTTGTCCGGTATTGATCCTTTGAGCAATAGCAATCACCGGAGACAGCGGATATATAAGTCCAGTACGAGAAAATGATAAAAAAAAAAGCAGGGGCGTAGTCAGCTTTGTTGTGAATCATCCTTATTCGTGACTGCCGTCCTACAGGAGGGGGTATAAAGTAGGGGTGTGTCCCCTACACTGCCAGGGCTTAAGCCAAAATTGCAAATCAGTCAATCCACGTGGAATGAAGAGATGTTTAAGGGGATGGAGCATTCCCCTCCCCTTTGCCTAAAAATAATCATTTTCGTCTTCCTTTGTTGCCCAATCATGGTGCAAAAATTGACTTTTATTCACATGCACCCATGAACGTATAATAAAGACTACAGGATGACAAAAATATTGAAGGGGGCTGATTGACGGCAGGACTATCTACGAGAAATACCACCAATGGTTGGCGCAAAGAAGAAAAGTTTGGCTTTTTGAACCCTCCAGATGAACGGCACTCCCATGTTGTTCTACGCTGCATGTACCCAGTCTTGAAATAGGGATCTCATGCCTGCAAATTTCACAATTAATGAGATAAAAATCAAGCTGGGAAAAATGGTAACACATGTCAGATGGGCTAAGGGGATACAAGAATCATCATGAATTATGTACCCTGTTTCATTTATTCTTGGCTCCCATCCGAGGAATTGGAAAATATAGGGGGGGGGGGCATAACTTTAGCCTCTATTTTTTATTGGGTGATAATGACCCATTTTAAGGTTAAAAAGAAAAATGGAAATTTGAGGTAGGACGTTGAACATTATCTAAGTGACGCAACGAAGTGATTCAGAACCCGATTGGATTTTTTTTTTTTTGGGGGGGGGGGGATAGATGCACGGGTTAGAAAAAATAGAGAAACATTTTTTGTTTGTTTGTGTAACATTTATTTCAGTCTCTTTAAAAACATTAACAAAATGGTAATTGGAATGGAATATATTTAATAACAGCATAATTAATAATTACAAATTAATGTCGATTAGAAAGATAGCTCTTAAACCAATTAAGTGTAGTTCCGCGAGCACCCTACTATTCTAGTTAAGAAAGTAAGATGAAATTGTCCAAGATATCAAAGACTTTTGACAGGTCTAAGAAATTTCCAGAAACATAACGATTCTTCAAAAGAAATGGCTGCAGTACTCAATGACGTGTAACAGAGCATCGGCGGTGGAACGACCAGGCGTAAAACCAAATTGTTAATCATAAAAAACGTTGTGTTTTTGCAGGAAATTCTAAAATCTGGAGAACATAAGGTTTTCGAGAATTTTACAAAAGCAAAAAAGCACAACGATAGGCCTATCAATATTGACAATTTCCGTATCACCACTTTTAAAGACAGGAACGACACGTGCTGTTTTCAACAACTAAGGAACAATTCCCTCAGTGAAGGACAAATTGAATACATATGTAAGTGGCTGCAGAAGAGAGGGGGATATAGTAAGTGCTTAAGTCCTTCACAACATTGGACGAAATCCCGTCGGTCGAAACCAGGAGCAGAATGTTTTAGTGACATAATGTTTCTCAGAACTTCATCGCAGCTCGTAGGCCTAAAAAACAATGAGTCAGTCACTGGATTCTCTGAATAATTATGAAAATTGAAGGTAGAATTTGAAACATTACTTTGGGCAATAGGATCGATATTTGTAAAATAATAGTTGAAAACATCACTGACTGTTTGGGCTAAGTAACTAATTTATCATGAACTTTGACACTATCAATAGAAGCTTTGTTGTCACTATCAAGGATACGATTAATGGAACTACAGGTAATCTTAATGTTATTGTTGCATGAAGGTATTAGTAATAATTGCATCGAGGAGGGTAGCTGTGGTAGAAGTTACCCTTGTAGGTAAGAAGTGTAGCGGTCGGAAAGTATACGATTACAAGAGACTGATAAAGCGACTAGAAATGTGTACATTTATATCTAATAAATTACAACTGAAATGTCCCATCAAAAAACAATCCGACTTGATTTTATTTACGTAGATAAATAGTTATGATAATAAATAATAGGCTCTATTTATGATGATACCCTTAGGACAATAAATAACCCCAACAAAAACAGGGGAGTTGGAGGAAAAAATTTTCAATAAATAGGGATTCCAAGATACCTTCAATAAAAATACTTAAGTCACAGCGAAGTTAATACTTTAAATTTGACTTATTGTACATGGCAACACCTCTACCACAACTTTGTCGATGAAAGACCTGTTCTAAATTATAATCCTCAATATTGTAAAGAGAAATGCATTACATGAATCATGAAATAAGGTTTCTGTTACACAAATAACAGAAAAGTTGTGATTTACAGATTTAAGTGAAAGCTTGAGGGCATTCGAGTTTCTCTTTAACGATCTAGCATTGGTATAGTAAAGTGAGAAAGTATCGCAGTCATTAGTAAAAATGTTTTCGAAAAAGTTGTAATTGTAATAGCTACAATTATCATCACAGAAGCTCTGTGTGGAATTAACATAGGGATCAATTTGAGGGAAAGGTGAATTATTATTTTCGTCAGGAATGTTACCAGAGTTTTTACAATTGAAGAAAGCAATACTGTCAGTCGAAATACCGTTGGTTGTGCAATTATGATGCCAATTAATACTAGAAAAGCACTTGCAGCAAATAGAATAATGTCACAATGTCACAATCTATGACATCATTAATATCCAAGGTTTTAATTGACTGTGGGGGAGGGGGGCGAATTGCCAATGCGTCCTGCGTGAAATAAATATGCCGACCATTCTGCAGCGGATTCGATCCGATATCATTACACTCGTCTACTGCATACAAGCAACAGGCTCACGTATGGGCAATCGAAACCCCCAATAATGATTTCACACCTTTATGAACACCTTGTCTCAATTGTGTCGTTAATCTTTTTTGTCTTAGTTTTCAGTATCATATCACACTTGCGTGGCCAGTTTCCCGATCCTCCAACTTCCCCAATTCCCATCGCACGGTTTCTGCCAACTTATCATCCATCGCTCTTCTCGTCGTTTTCTTTTTTTTTGTTTTTTTTTTTGCCCTGATTTTCAACATTTTCCATTGAGTCCAGAAAATTTCTGCAAATATCTCACGAATGCGTAAGGGAGACCTTTTTCGGTCGACGTCCTGTCCAAATTTTGTGCAAAAAAAAAAAAATCTCTAACCTTTCATACCAGTCGTTCCCGGTCATGAAACGAAGTCAGGGAAGGAGAACAGAAGACTAAACAGGTGCTAACGTGCATCAACGGGGAGCCATTTTGAGTCTGCGTTTCCTCTGCGTTATTGCAATCCGGTGAGGTGTGACAAACGCTTATGATGAGAAAATCACGACTACGGTTGTAATCCATGACCAGTTTTATGCAATCATATGAAGTATGTTGTTTTGTTTTTGTTACTCTGCAGAATAATTTGATATTTGGAAATGATCTCTGCTCTAATTCCAGACTCACTACTTCAGTGTTTTTATTTCTTGAAGCTATTTACAGAAATACACCGAAATCAGTTTTTATTAATTCAACTAAGGTAAGCTACTTGCTGTTATGCGATAAGAAAATACCAAACTGTACGTGTGAGGGATTAGCAATGAAAAGGATTGAATTGAAGAAAAAGAAAAAAAGTTTGATGTTAAAGTGTTTTGGTAATTTGCAATGTAATTCTAGCCAGTCAGTACATTCATGTGCGTATGTAATCATAAAAAGAAAATCAGATACAATTATTCATCCCTTGCAGTTGAGGACCATCTAGTTGTCTTAACTGAATCATATGTTTGGTCGTATCTTCATTTCAGTACGACGGAGGTTCTGCGAATATTCATGTAGACCTTGCCAAAATGTAGATGGATTGTTAGCACCATGGTACTCTCCATTGAGGTTAGATTTACGGCAGTTGCTAGACAACCAGCCACCGTGATAATCAATAGCACAGTTACCACCGCTGTTGCCATCATTGTCTCTGTCGAAGGTACTGAATTGATGGTTCAGATGATCCTTCAAAGCGTCGCTTCCTGCATTGTGAATTAAAGAAAATTATTCGTTAGTGACAATACACACTTAAAGATATTCGAATCTATTACAGTAACGAACTGGACACGTACACTGACTATAATGTACTGTCACCAGTGATAAGATTAGCTGAATACTTTACATGAAATCTTTGTATGCAATGAACGAAACACTCATTGTCTTTGAGATTTCTATGTTATAGAAACATCACAAAACATTGTGAGGAAATTATAATAACTCGATTTAGTAAGGCATGCCGTACACTTCACTTCAAGACTTCTTATTTTATTCGCTGTAAAAAAATAGTGTCACAATATGATGCTTTGAACTAGTTCATTCAATGAATATAATGGACATAATGGAAAGTTTGCAATATTTCGAAGCATTTGTATTTCAATTTCTCAAATGAGTGTTCTTTGTTTGGTCTGAATCTGATGCTCTGGATATAAAATTGTCCACTTAGGGTAGCAAATACTGAAGAAACTATGTATATTTCATCTCTGAATTATAGGTGACTAGTTTCAAACATTCTTTAATGTTTGGTAATTTTTTTTACACATTCTATGGCATATAGTTGCAAGTCAAGTTTTATCTTTTGAGAGGGTGCACTGCAGTGCTTGTTATGATAATTTGCAGATAATACAATTGGTCTCGGTTTCGTCAATATTTTATCTGGATTGTGACGTACAAGCCGAATGAAAACAATTATATCAAATCAGTTTGGTAACAATATTTTAGACCTTCTGTTGATGGCTAAAATCAACGTTAAACTAAATCTAGATCATCATTAGATTACATGGGAATAATCCACTGAGCAGTCAAATACATACATAATAACACTAAAAACCTTCAACAATCTTTTTAAGGAATTCTTCATCGGAGCTTCTATTGTGTTCTGAAAGTACGTTTATGCACTTTTCTTAATTTTCAAAATATCTCACAAAATTGGCAGTAATTCAACTCTCTCTAGCCATACTCAAAACTGGAAGTTTTTTAAGGTCTCGGATGTAGTAGTGTCATATTATTCATGTCTGTCATTTGTAAATTTATCTTAACTTTGTATGATATTTGGTGAATGTCTAGTACAGTTCTAGTTCAACTTCTCGAAACGACAGTGCTCAATATCAGTGGTTTAGGATTGCGTTATGTATTACCTTAAGTATCGAAGGCTTGGAATTCTGTGCACAACTCAGAGGGCACACTCTCTTATCCAGTTCTCATAACACCAGCTATTAAAGCCAACTGCTAAATCACAAGAATTGGTTGCCATAATCTTGTTTAACTTACATAGCATTGATCCATGTATTAGTTACCTGTATAATATACTAACCTGCCGTTCCACTGTACACTCCCAAAGCCGACAGTCGATAATTATCACTCTCATTTTTAATGCGAAACATATCATACTCAGCGTAGTATGGTGATCCGTTGCTGTCGATTAAATCAATCCGGAGGCTGTAGTTACCTTGATTGGTGAGGTAATAGAGGTTATCGTTACCCAACCAGAACTCATGATTAAGCACACCGAAACCATGCTTGTAGCTGGTCCAGTTACGGTAAAAGTCGATAGTACCATTGACACGGCGTTGGAATACCTGCATAGTTATCAAAGCTTGAAATCAAGATTCGACGTAATAGACTATCAAAAGAACGGCTAATTGTCTCCCTACATAATTTATACTAAAACACTCTGTGACAAGGACGACAAGGAAAGAACAATCATCACCAGAACACCAGTAAATAACATTATGTTGCAATATCTCGAAATAATTTTCTTCTTATTTAATGTTAGATGATGCTACCAACTGAAGTCTTCCTTCCTACCTGTTTTCCTAGTTCTGTTTCAGTTTGTTTTGACCAAACTTAAGGTAAATTAGGTTTTTGATAACACGCAACAGGCTAACCATGGTCAGAACTCTCCTACGTACACTATCCACCCACCAAATCCTCCCACGGTCATGTGGGTGACAGAAACTTTGCAGTTAACGCACAAAGAAGTTTCACTTAAAATAGTTTCTGAGTTTAGTTCAAGGCTTAAAAACTATCGTCATGTCCAGCGACACCTTTCTAAAACAGTTGGAAGACTTTCTATCAGTCTTTTTCACCAATTTCTACTACACATTTGATTTTTGATCATCTCACTTTCACCTTTGTAACTGTGCTAACTAGTTGTTACAGGATACATGTAGAAATTTGCACTTTGTACATTTATCGGCCATAAACAAGATTTGACCTTCGTGGTAATGAGACATTAATGAAGCCCTTGACAACAATTTGAAGACAGTACAATGACAATAACTTTCATCGGAATGAAGCAAGTGAATTGCAAACAACTAAAATTATGAACAAATGTTGACCAACAAAGATAGATAGAGAGACAGACCGACAGACGGGCAGTTACACAGACTAATGCAGGTGTGTACTTCATTTACCAGAAATAGCCTACATAAGAATAAGAAGATACTGCTATAGCGTATGAGTGATCATCTTCAATATATCCATGCATCTAATTTCATTCCTAAGACTTCTTTGAAAATATGAAAACCATACATTAAACATAATCAATGACAGTACTCAATACTATGCAACTCGAGGACTCATGTTAATTTGACTTAATTGGCAACATCTACACTGTCTCCAATAGAAGGTTATTTCAAATTTCTTACAGCTACAGTTTGTTCATAACGAGTTCTTTTACAAGTAACATTGAGTGTAACGTCTTTGCGATTAACGTACAAAACTTCGTCTATTATTATTTTGTCACTAATGAATTGTTTACACTCCTTGTATTGATTTTTGTTCCCCATGTTACTACAATAAATCACCTTATTCTACTAAAGTGAAATTAAAAATATATGTTATCCGCAATTAGGAATTGCTATCATAAATTGCAAAAGCATCAAGTACTCGTTAGGTTCTAGTATGTCCTACGCTTTTCCATACATCCTGCTTGTCACATATTATGTAAACAATTTGTGGGTCAGTCTTGTATTTCAAGGTTGCCTTAGCGGGAATCATATGCAGGTTACATTTACACAACTGTATGATAAATTGAAATAATATTTTTCATAACCTATTAAACTACAAATTTTAGTAAAGATGATTAATGGTTAGGGTTAAGGTTATTAACCCCCCCCCCCACCAAAACCAATATATACCCACCTGTAAAGAAAGTAACTTTGCGTCGGTTCTCAATAGATTCTTTTTACATTCTGTTACATTTACATTCAAATGTGCATTTTTTACAGCAAGGAAGGTATGCTCTTCAAAGGTCTTGGAAGTGAAGTTAACAATAGAAAAAAAAAAAACTTCGACGGACATCTAATACATGAAAGGGGATTTCTCAACTACTGCAGAGATTATGTCATTGAACTCTATTATACAGAAATATATCAAAGGTTATGGTCATATAAACTGATCATTCTGAACTCCACAAAATAAGTGACTACAGTTTGTTTTAACGTTGGTGGAAACTGTAAAGATTCGGAGGTTTATTGTACAGTTTCACTTGTAAACAGAACAATAGAGTGTAAGCATTGAAACCTACCGTCCATCCTCCTCCATCACTCATTTGACAATAGACATCGATGGGTGGTCCATCCCAGTTAGATGGCTTAATTGCATATATGCCATTTGTAATGTCGCCAGCATTGAAAAAATCCATGCAGTCAGTAGCTTCCTTGGTACAAATTTCCCCATCACCTTGGAAACCATTGACACAATAACACTTGCGCATATCATTTCGTACTTCACAGACAGCATTAGAGCTGCAATTGTATTCCCCAAGATCGTGTATCTTTCCATTGATACAAGTAATCCTTTTAGTACAGTTGGCATGCACAGTAGATGATCCATTCTGAAGAAAAATTCAGAACAAGACGTTGTCGAAACTATACAAATAAAAGCTGATTTTCTTCTTTCATACAATTTTGTGCATGCCATTCACAGGTTATGATCCATGATAACCAGTGGCGGCACTACGGGGGGGGGGGGGGCATGAGGGGGCATTTGCCCCTCCAGATTGTTTCCTTGCCCCCCAGTTGCCCCCAGTTGCTCTCACCCTTTCCAATAAGATCTTGTACTCATCCAGAGTTAATTTAATCACAAAACTATGTATTGGCATTGGGTTGAATAAGAACAGCTTCCGGGAAACTATGATTGATAAATGCCTAATTTATGTTACACAGGCTGCCAGTTTTCATATCATGCCCGTAGCCACTTCAACAGTAGGCCAGCCTGGTCAGACCAATTTTCTCTGGAATGTTTACCGTCCAGCATAAGGGAAGGGCGGGGGAGCTGGTTGTTTTCCTAAATATAGGAATGGAAGTGTATGTAGCCTATGTATGTGTGTGTGAGGGTGTGTGTATGTGTACTCGGTGGTACCGCGTAAATGTGAAATGGTACTCCCAAAGAAAAAAGTTGGGAACCTTGGAGTACGGTCAACCGAAAAAATAAATAATATAAAAATAAATAATATACCTCTCTTGAGGCTTAATTTTCCACCCAGAGATATGCTAAAACCTCAGAGCTTCCAGGGGATTCACCCCCTGGACCCCCACCGGGACTTTGCCCCTGGACCCCACCAGGGGCCCTAAGGCTTTAAGACTTGTCCAGAACTTTGATCACCATGAATGAGAAAAAGGGAGAGGAAAACTATTTTGACGACGAGGGGTTTCACGACGTGGTGAATATCATTTCTATCTCGCCTACAAGATTTGATTTCTGGACTTGCGTATGAAATGTGTGGGGAATATATCATTGTTAATATGCCATTTGTGTTTGGATAAGCATCCTACTATTAACTTATTGGGATAATAAAATGTTTCTTATTAATTAAAAAAAACGTTGAGAGATTAGTTTTCATTGTATGTTTGCTTGTTTCTTCATCGACAAGCCTCCGAACCGTTGAAGAATTTACTATTGAGAGAGACCGCTTATTACAGAGATAAAGTATGATATTACCAAAACTAAAATTTTAAAACAGGAGAGATGCTGATATTTGATTTGGATCACAAGTGCATAACTTACATCACTAAAATGTTCTTTACAAAACTATCTTGTGTAAAATTAATTGTGAATTTCTTATTGTGACTCTTCTTAAAATTAAATATCTTGGCTGGTGTTTTGACACAAAAATGCAAGTTTGATTGGAGAAATAGCTCGTCAATAACCCATATTTGCAGGACATGTCACGTTGTTTTCTGTAAATATATCTACAAAACTCACCGTTATTTGAATAGTTTTGTTTCCATATACTTCAAAACAGTCGACATCAACTGTAGTTTCTTCGGAGGTCCCATCTGTGGTGGTGGTTGATACCATCATAGCCTCTTTAGTACCGGTAACATTCTTAGAAGTAGAAGTCTCACTTTCTATAACATAGCATATTGTTTCAAAGATTCATTTTGTCATTATATTATCTCTAACTGAGTCAGGAATGAGTAATTTCTAACGAGTAATTTGTAATGGAATTTTGTAGATCACAGCAACATAATGAAGGAAAACTGTAACATGATGGTAATGAATAGAATTGTAATCAGCCCAACCACAAATTTGGTGAAAGTGTGGTTTTGGAATGAGTTGCTAACATGAATTCTTTTATCAGCATTTGAGCTTCAACTTTAATGAAAAGTGACTGATAAGTAAGAAAGATTCTAATAACTGGCAGAGAAGGGAACATTTGATGGTTACTGAACGATTAAAGAAAAGAGTCTTGTTGGTAACAGAGAAGAATCTAACAAAAAGAAGAATCACGTTCATTATCTGACTTGTAGTAAAGAATAATTTCCATAGGCAGCAAAAGAACAAAGGTTTGTCGCTGATCGACTGCTAAGAAACGTCATCTGACATAAAAAACACTTCGATTAGAGCTGACTGATTGCAAAGGAAAACTACAATAAAACTCCTTTTTTCTGGCACAATGAAACACTATGTCAACCTAAGCAGGATGCTAATCCCTTATATCCGTTTGCATTGAATATTAAATTACTTTGTCAGTTGTATTGTTTACATTTTTCCATTTGCTGTAAAGCGCATGCAATCTCCAGACGTAGTAAAGAGCAAGAATCATTTACAAATGCATAAACTGTGTGTATGTAAAATTTGTTGCGTAGCGTTTGATTATAGCCACTAAATTACTAAATGTCAGATTTGTAGTTTGAAAGCCCTAACCGGCGCATGTCCCGTTTGTATTCAAAATGGCAATTTAAGGCCACATTTTTCTAAGTTATAGTACTGACCAAGTTGGTGACACACAATTACTACATAAAACTGTCAAATGAGGAGAAAGTAATTGATAACCACAAACATTCTGACAGTATAAAGTGGAAAAAATAAATTACTCAATATTTCAAGTTGGCATCTGATTTGTATTCATACAACAGAACATGCTTGTCAGACATTGTAGATTAGACAGGCCCGCAAGGCAGCAACCTGTCATATAGGGCGTCCTATAGGTCAACTCAAACGACGCAGACACAGTAGAAGACCAGAAACACGTTACTTGAGTTCTCTCTTTATTAACTCCAACTTCCGTCTACTTGTACTTCTGTCTGTATGTCTGTATATCTGTACAGTATGTCTGTCTAACTGTCTGTCTGTCTGGTGACTAAATGTAAAATAAACAGAAAGATGATCAAAGAATTTACTTTGTTTTTGGTGCAACAAATACTACTATCATTGTTTGTTATTTATTATGCACTTAAGAAACTTATATTACTCAACGATCGTTGAACCGTGCATTCACACTTGATTTTACATCGGATCTCTGTACGGATTAGGTAATTTCTAACTGTAACTTTGTTCTTGAATACTTCATACTATCACTTGAACGATCGTGGGGTAAATCGAAGAAAAAAAAAATCGAAACGACGTAAATACACTGAAGTGGACACTATACAACATAAAACATAAAACGCATCCTCACGTGAATATGACCGCTCTTAGCCCGAAGTGACTCAACGCTCTCTGAGACCGGGGTTTACCGAAAACTGCATGAGCCCTCTCTGTGCGACTTCTGTTACTGTGTCCGCACGCTCGTGCTCCTTTACAGTTTTAACACTATACTTCGTAACTCTTTACTTCAAAACCCGTTGATAAACGGTAAATTTGGGCTATTTTGCTCTTGTAGCGATGGGTACGAACGTCACCCCTTTCTCCTCAATCGGTCTCTGCTCTTGTTGCCGAACGAAGGAATGGCTCTAACTTTAATATACATCTTATTTAAGTACGAACAAAAAAAAAATGGAAATGTGCCTTCTTAAGGTCTATGGTTGTCATCTTGATCGTATTTGGTCAAGATGAAGTGGCATGTCTACGCAACGGATTAAATTACACTTTATAATCAAAAAAAAAGAACTATGAAATAGATGGAGCACGAAACTTAATGAGTATTCATGAGATGAGCAATGAGGCCGCTGGCCGCTCGACGTTATAACAAAGACATTCCAAACTCAGGAAATTGAGGGCCGGCTAGATTAGTTTACAATCCCAAACAGACATGAAAGAAAATATCTTATGTGCGTGATATTGTAATGTTACGACAAAGTTTCAGGACGGGTTTTGCTTTGAATAATACATAGTTGTTGCATTGCAGCTGGGAATTAATGGGATTTATCAGTTGGCTTTAAAAATAATCTTTTTGTATCCTATTGACTTCACTTTATCACAGCTATCAAAGCTGGATGTCTACAGTAGCTGAAGAAACAGTCACAATAGGTGACCTCAACAATGTTAATATTGCTAAACCTATTAAGACACAGAATGGCAAACAAAACTTACCTTTTGACCATCTGCTGCATGTTGAACGTACATGCTCAAATCTTTTATCAAAGTCACACAATTCTATGATAGAATAAAAAATGATAGGAACATATATTGTTGAATTGCATATTTGTCAAATGAGGCAGGACGGTTTAACAAAATCAGTAAAAAATAAAAGAAACTAAACTCAATAAAACGCATCAAAAAAGGACAACTGAAAATATGTTGAAGAAGACTGCATGCATTAATCTTACAAAAAATGATCGTAAGGTATGTTTACTACAAACATGTTTGTAGGCCTAGTAAGTAAACGTTTGTCAAATGCAAAAACACATATTGACAGATTGCTCTGTACATGAACTTTAAAATATTACACGTTATGCACCTCATGTTCATATCTGTTTGATGGTTCTATCATTTTGCATAACTCAAAGATAAGAGCTTTTACCATCACAGGAATGTTTGTGGAGTGCATAAAAGGAATAGTTTCCAAAAAAAAAAATTCAGAACCACAAATAAATATACAACATTAAATTCAGATCTTCATTTACAAGTAAGACAGATGTCCACTTTTTCGCAATACAGTCAACACAACATCATTAGACAGGGGATCAACACAACTAACATCTCTACAAATATTTTACTCCTAGGATCAATGTAAATGCAATCAATGAAACTAATGCAATCAATGCAACTTTCTTTGATAAGGGAGAGCAACACATACTTTTAATTCAGGAGAGATCAATACAGGATACACAACCATTTACTCAGGTATGTCAAAAGAGAGCCATCTGCTGAGGGACTACACACAATCTACTACTACTACTTATGAGATCAGTTTGTGCATTGCCTTCTCAACACACTCCTCTTCTCAGGAAATCAACAGAAAGTCCTCACAAAGGGACTAAACTCGTCATTCCCATCTCAGGGATCAACATTCCCTTCTACTTTCCCATTCTACTCTGCGATCAGCACAGCATCCAAACTAAGAATGACAAATAAACAGTTTGGTGGGTTTATAGCACCCTCCGATTCTCAAGTATTCTATTATAGTCTTCGAACGTAGAAGGATAAACACAACCCCGAATCGAGTGGATCCACAAAAGCTACCAAGGGATAGCTCACACCGTTCTACTCGTGAGATCAGTTTCCTCATTACTTTGTTAATGGATCAATACTGCCTCCTTTACTGAGAGAGATCAACAGAGATTACTCCCCACTCATAACTCAACTTCTGGATTCTTAGGGGATATCAAGGAACTGACCTACGATACTAAAAGTGAATGCACATACTCTCCCTTCTCTGTAAGATTGATCAGAAATGCGAAAAAATCAGCACAACCTTCTGACTGAGTTCATCACGACATTGTCTACGTGGCGTGACAATGCAACACTATACACGAAGAGATCGATAAAACCTTGATAATCATGAAGATCAACAAAACCTGATCACCAAAACCAAAGTCTGGTTTAAAGATCTATAGTACCCGATTAAGGACAGTCGCTTATACCACCTGATCAGGACGTTACCATAACATCACCTTCGTAGGTTATTAATGGAATTTCTCACAGTCAGGGAACCATATAACCTGGATACTCAGGAAGATCAACAATGTCTCTCTGGTCAGGTATCAACCCGATCTTCTCTAATCAGGAGGATCAATGAAACCACCCCATCAAGGGACATGAATACAACCTCCTCAGTCACAGGGGACGAAAAATCTAAATTAAAGGTTATCAAGAAGTCTTTCGACTCAGGGAGATAGGAATTCCATGATATGTACAATATACCTTTTTCACTCAGGGGATCAACAAATCCTACCTACTCTTCTGATGGAATGAATACAATCCTCCCTATGAGGAAGATCAACAATTTCAGAATTTAGGGAGATAAATACACTCTCCAATATAAAGAGTGGATTACGACAACGTCGTCCAATTAGTATGATCCCTCTCCCTCACATAGAGTTCCAAACAATCTCCTTGCTTAAGGTGTCAACGCACCCTTTCTGCGAACGATGCAACGAAAACGTTTCTTACTCACATGATCAACACACCCTCAACAACTTATGAGATCGATCTCAAAAGAGTTTATCGTGCTAAAACCATGCTAAAGCGTTCAACAGACCCTCTTTTATGCTCGATTACACATGTATTACAATAAACATGACACCTAATACCCCTTGCCAGGCAGCTCAAGAAAGCCTAGATATTAGACTGACACACCTGAATTACTTTAGGAGAACGATTTTTAATTGACCATGTGGATGATCACAGCATGGGGTGATAAAACTGACTTACGGCCATGACAATTTGGAAGAAGTTGAACCTCAGTAGAACAAAAGAAGACTGAGGTTGAAGTCAATCCCATTTTAACGTAACAATAACGGCATGGATAGTGTGTCACACTTAAAGCTCCATTCCTCATTTTGTACAACATGCACAATTCCAAAAATTGATTTCTAACCCTGGCAAGGGAATCTGATCTACTACATTTAAAGGTACAGCATTACATGCTTTTGAATGGGTTAGTCAATCTTCCTTCTAATGAATTGCAATTACACTGATTTGCTGATGAGCAAGCGCTGCAGATGTCTGCGAAACTTCAGATAATTGTGTTAACTCAGACAAAACTGCATCATGAGCTCATTTATGATCACATCAGATGTTCAAAGGTCATCAATCAATCCTTTCAAATATTTCTCTTAACTCGAAAATAAAGTACCTGGTGTCGACAAAGTCTTTGAAAAAGTATGATATCGAATAAAATGATTACTTCTATGACGATTTACTTAACAAAACAGATGTGTCTGTTCAGAGGATGATACTAGATCATAAAGTAGACTGCACTTTAATGAACCGTCAAATGACGCATATACATGTATCCATTGAAAGAAAAAACCATAGTTAATTCAACAGAAAAAACAAAACAGATGCAAGTGAAGTCTACACTTAAAAAAAAGAGAGAGAAAAGTGTGTTTGCCATCCTATCAAATTTTAAATCAAATTATGTTTACTATTAATGACAGTTGTAATTAGTAACATGCGAAGGATGAACATATATGGATTGACTCTAGAAAGAATGTAAACAATAGAAATGATGTATCAGTCCTTAATTAGATGAAGCTTGCGTTTAGAAAAAAATCTGTCAAAGAATCTTTAAAAAATAGCTTTAATTGAAACATGAACAGATCGAAGTCAATACCAAGACATGATGAACTGTGCTGCTAAACAAGTACAGTCAAAGTTACATGTTATTATGTAATGTTAGTATAACTCAATTATTGATAACCTTTAAATTTGGTCTTGCTATCACTATCCACTTGTAGATTACTAAATATAAAAATAATTTCAGTTAGTGTAAATGACAGACCTTGAAGTAACTTGAAACTTGAAAGTAAACAAACAAAAATGCATTTTGCTGAAATTATCTGTCGGAAATAACATTAAGCACATTGCACAGTCACAAAGAGACAAAACACTTGAATTCGTCCATTTCTTGATCCTTGATTCAATTGAGATATGATGTTTAATCAAGAAAAATATTCTCCAATTCCACAAACCTTTTGAAATGTTTGAATAATTTTGGAAACGCATTCATGGACCCAACAATGTGTAAAAGAGAATGCAATTGGCCGAAATATTTTACCACCTCAAGAATTGTAGCAAAAATAATGGCCAAAGGGATGATAAATTTTGCTTTGACTAAAGGTAATGCTTTAGTTATTTTTTACTATATCAGTTCGGTATTGTGGTGTAGTATTCTACGTTAAAAATTCAATAGCAACATGTTACACTAGAATGCAAAAAATGTTTTGCTCTCCAGTGTCTAATTTAATGCAATGTGCAGATCAAGAAATAAGCACTAAATTAAATAACGATTTTCATGTCAGACTTGCAAAGAATTGTGTATTTATGAAGAGGAAACAAATTATGGGTAAAGAATATATACTTACTGCCTCCTCTTGCAAGTGCCATAAAGAGAGCCAAAGAAAGGACAAAAAGCAGAAGACCCAATTCCGTTGCCATTCTGTAAGATTTAGATGAAATATTTCTTACTTCCATGATGCAGGTCTATCAGTTGTCAGTAGTGCCTGTCAATCCTTGGTTTCTGACCTGAAAATAAGCTTGATTTTACAGAGCTCAAGTTTTAAATGTGGCTTTTTCCTCATTTCCTTGGTATTTTAAATCCAGTTTTCTAACGTTCATATCAATGAAGATAAAAAAATACGATGAGACGGCTTTTTAACCAGAAAATTTGAAGTTTAATATAACAACCGATTTATTGCGGCTTACATTAGATGTAACAAAATGAGGAATATTTCCAAAGATATAAAACAATCAATACAATTCAAAGTGCATCTGACTTTAACTGTTTGTGAAGACATAACAACAAAGGAAATATATGATCATAAAGCAAGCAATGATAACAAAAGTCAAGCGGACGTAAAAGGGCTTACATCTACGTGTTAAATTATTAATGAACCAGGCATTTAAAACAGGATTGGTTAATAAAAATCGAAAAAGATATATGACATGATACTGTAACAAAAGCAAAGAAAAAAATGACAATCGATAGAAAAAAAAATGAGATGTTGTGTGCCAGTCACCTTCTCAAAATTAAAAGAAAACAAGTAGATACTCTTGATCAGTTGGTTCTTAACTGTTTATGGTCAATTACAGCAGGTTTCCTTTGTTTTAAGGGTAACATGTTGTAACTGATGACAGCCAGAATAGTCAGCTCATACTATGACTGATAATCTTGTTCAAGAGGAAACTGCAGGAAGTAATGTAACCAAAAACATTGATTTGTACATATACCATCTTCTATAATTAATCAAGGTGGGCATTATATAAAATTAGTTTTTAAAATTGTAAAATACAATTACTTTCAGCATATTGCACAATTCGATTCCCGAGTATATGAGAGGAGGTTTTCTTTGATACTGTATACACCGTATCTAGGGGTATATGTGCAGGGAAGAATCCACAATTTTTTTTAATCTTCATGATCAGGACCTCTCAGGCGTGGTAAAACGACAAACATGAGGGGGGGGGGATGTCTGAGGGACAGCAGGACTAGTTAGGGGAAGCACCACTATATATAGGTCAGAACTGAGTAAATTTCGAGTAAATTGGGGTGTTATGAGGGGGTGGTTGAATGGGTGATTGCGACATGAGTTTGGGTGAAAGATGTAAGGAGCCCTCCTCTTTATTATTATCATTATTAAAGTGATTACGTGCGTAGGCAAAAAGCAAAAACATTGAAATTTCATCTCCAAAAGTTCGGTAAGGCTTTTAATTACACCGTTCAGACAATCTGGGAAAACAAATAGGTTTCAGTTGGTTAATTTTGAAATATAATTTCAAATTCTTGTAACATAACGACAGAAAGTGTAGAATACGATGATGTAGTGGTTGACAGTTTTCATTCAAATCAACGTTGTGCTTCCTTGAGCAAGCCAATGAGAAGTATACTAGTATTGAATATTCATTAACAACTCAGAATCACTGACGTCGCGGGTAAGGTTGCGTTCAGTTCGTAGGTTATTTGTAAATACATTGTTTCCTTTCACCAAATACTACAATTCCCGATACCTGCCAAGGAGCGACGACTTGAGAAGTACGTTTTTGATACACTAGTGAGACCTGTACTGTTGCATATTCATTATGTAGGCGGTTATAGTAAGAACCGTTAATTTTCAAATATGATTTCTGTTTTTTACTGTTTTTATGCCAATCCCGTTGCTTTTTGAAGTAGTTACTGTCATTTTCCTTCATTGAAAGACATAGTCCGTTCATGTACAACGTCGGGTGTACATTCAAAAATAAAGAAAGAATTAAGATCAAACATAATCTTATCTTTTTGGTTTTTCAGTACACAGTACGCAATCACTTTAACTTACTTACTCCAACAACGTTTACTTTTTTACTTAGGTTACAACAACCGTCAAGTACCTGCTTAAAAATCAGACTAGTAGTTATTGTACCAATGACTTTTGCAAATGAGAGCCACCTCAATGAGAAAGAAATACTGACATACAATAATATGGTGAGGGGTGGAGAAAACAATATCTGAGGTGGGTAATAGTTGGCCTAGGAGAGGGTTGTGAGGGTAGGGGATGTCCCTCTTTCAGTTTTTGAGAAATTTCTCATCTGCCAGGAAAACAAAAAGAAGATCCAATCTGATGCAATTTTTTCGTCTTTTTATGTCATACAATACGTTAGACTAAAATATGAAAACTTTAAAATGCTGCTTCAGATTTTTCTTTATAAATTTTTCAATACCAGGTAACCATAGACACAATATGGTGTCATACCTGACATGTTTTTATGTCGTAAAATACGGAAGCTTAAAGGTGCCATCCAAATAAGAATACCTTTGCCCCGTAACTTGACAATTTTCTGCAAAATGTCTAGATAACAAGAAAATAAAGCAACAAAAAACGGAAAAATGATCAATTGTTTAGTTATGTTATTTGAACAAACAATTTTCTGCAAATTATTTAAATGACAACTTGCATATCTTGTCATTTCAACAATTTGCAGAAAAGTGTTCAATTGTTCACTTAGTAAGAAAGTAAACATGTCAACAGTTTGCAGCAAATTGTTCAATTGACAGCATGTGACAAGTTGTTATAAGAACATTCTTCAAAAAAATGTTGAATTCCTCGCTAAGAAGCAAGTAAACAAGTTAACATTTTGCAGAAAAATGTTGAGTTGTTTAGATAACACAACTGAACAAGTGATCATTTTTCTGATTTTTGATGAGATATTATCTCGTTATGTAGACATTTTGCTGAAAATTGTCAACTTATGGGGCAAAGATACACTTATCTTGATGGCACTTTTAAGATTCCGTAGTAAAATGTGGTTTAAGTGAGATGTAATGAATTTCCAACTGGTATATCAGATTTTTATTGCTCTGATATCTCTTATTCCACCATGCAGCTTTACGATGACAGTCATTTTATTTCCCAATGGCGTGGAAGGTTGACGTAAACTGGAAGATGTGTAATATTTGCACAGTCAGAAAACTGCAACCACAATCAAAAGTGCATCTGTCTTAGAAAGATGCCAGTTCAATTACATCCGTGGGGACAGGTGCTGTATATGTATTCTTATCCATAGAAGCGATATTTGTTTCCAAATTAAGTAGATTTCTTTGATCATTTTTTTAATATAACATTATAGTACTGATTTTATATTATTTTATAGACTTTATTATGAATGCAGGGAGTTATAATACACTGTTTGTAGTGTTCTCTATTAATTGACATGGATCCTTTCAAAACTTAGAGATCTTACTCCATGCAGTTTGGTCGCGATATGATATCAAAAGAGAAATCCAATGTATAATGTTATACTAAATATATACGGCACAATATATGTCTAGAATGTGACGGAATCTTATACTTGCTAACAATAAAGAACTTCCTTAACTGCTTTCATAGTTATTTATGTTGAACAAATATTGTTACACAGATAAATACAATGTGCTCCAAGTGGGGGAGTAAAATTTGGTAACCCTTGTAGGATTTGGCCAATGAAGACAATTAATATTTCATACGAATTAAGAATATTTTTCTCTCGTTAGTAAAAAAAAACTCATAAAGATATATCTATTCAAAATGGTACATTACATCATGATGAACTTTGTGATGTCGAACCGGCGCAACTACTTACTTTATTTGGTATTTCCTTAAAAATACAATCTAATTTTCACTATTCGCAATATTTCAAGGTTGAATGAGAGCTTCAATTTCAACCAAAAACTAAAGAGTTCCTTCCAAAAGTCTGACACTGTTGCATGGCATTTTGGTAACCTTGAGGCAACTGGGAATGTGTCTTTATCAGAGAAGTCTTCCTTCAAACACCAATATTTTGAAGTGAATTACAAGATGTTGGCATGGGATTTGAAATATCTACAGTGAGAAAATAAGATTTCTCTGAAGAACCCTTTTTAAGTGCCAGTGAAATATGCCTTTAAAGAGTGTTTTAAAAGCGATACAAAGCAATGGAAAGGTCGAAACTGATTGAAATGAAGAAGCTGAAACTGGCTAAGAAAATGTCACCAATATGATTTAGCAGTGCTAATGAAACTAGAAGTTACTGATGAATTCCACATGCCACCTTCTGACTAGGGAGTCTGGTCTGACACATTGCAGGTAAAAACTATGCTACTTACCAGGTTCCAGATCAAATTGCTGCCATAATCATTGATTACGGTGATGCAACTACACTGTAGTTGGCTGTCTATGTATCAGTGAGTTTGAGTTTTTTCACCTTGGCTGAAAATCAGCAGCTGCACCAATGCAGTAGCTAACGTAGGTTATCATGAATCATTACATGAAATAACAAAGGTATAATGGTCACTGGGGGAGGCATTATTGGACACGTCAAGAATACTACTTATTATTGGGTCTGTGGCTAAGGTATTAATTTGATCTTACTGCAAGATTCTAATATGTTAGAAGAAAAATCTATTCAGAGTAACTGACAATACTGTCATCCCAGATATATTCATGACATCAATAGCACAATAAAAAAGAGTGCAAACTGTTAAAAAGAAAATTGGCTGTTATCCAAACAAACAGTTTCTTGATAAGAATAAAAAGCCGTTCATTTCAAGGTCGACTGGTAGGCTTGACTTAGCTGGAAAGAGATGTCTAATATTTTCATAAACATAGAGTTACTTTTATGAAAAAATCATAAAAAGCTCACCCCTTTAGCTGGAAGCCGTGTCAGTATTTGCACAGGACCGTAATACTAAAAAAATAGGAAATTACCAACTATAGAATATCTATAGAAACCGACGAGAGAGAGACTGTACAATACATTGGATTATTCGCATAACAGGCTTCTAAGCTGTTGTCAATGGATGGCTTTGAAAACTACAAATCTTGCTAAATGCAGCGTGGTTTCTAGGATATCGAAACAGAAATGTATTAATTACAGTCATATTGATTTTTCTTCAGCAAAAGATCAAAGGTGAGGAAAGGAACAATGATGTGATTTCATAATGGTTTCAGCCTCTTTTACGGATAAATGGAACACACTGTGTATGCTAACCATAGGGAGAGCTGCATATCTTACTTAATAGCTGTTTATAGTCAATGAAATATGTAATAATTATTTGAGACAAACGTTCAGTACAAATAAAGGGCTAAATCTGAAAATCCATGGCTAGAGTATTATGTTAATATCAATACAATTATGTAATACAAATTTAATATATATGAATAATAAGTTCACAGAGGATCATTATCACTTAAAATGTGCTTCACGAAGCATTAAATTTCTAAAAACATATAGGCAGGTTTGCTGCAATGCGTTATAGTATTTCGGATCGAATTTTTAGCATAGGTGATTATTTCTGTTACATTGATTGAAGTTTTGGAGGTAGATACATCAGTATCCAATGGTAAGAAAAATTTATAGTTCTTACATTAAGGCTTAATTCACTTGGAATAAAGCATGCTTTTGTAAAATGTTGTCATATGCTTGAAGTGATTCGGTGCGTAGGCAAAAAGTAAAAACATTGAAATTTCATCTCCAAAATTTTGGTAAGGCTTTTAACTAGGCCATTCAGACAATCTGGGAAAATAAATAGGTTTCAGTTGGTTAATTTTGCCATATGATTTCAAATTCTTCTAACTTAACGACAAAAAATGTAGAATACGATAATGTAGTGGTTGACAGTTTTTATTCAAATCAACGGTGTGCTTCCTTGAGCAAGCCAATGGGAAGTATACTAGTATTGAATATTCAGTTACCAACTCAGGATCACTGACGCCGAGGGCAAGGTTGTGTTCAGTTCCTAGGTTATTTGTAAATACAGTGTTTCCTTTCACCAAATACTACAATTCCCGATACCCACCAAGGGATGACGACTTGAGTAATATGTTTTTAATACACTAGTGAGACCTGTACTGTTGCATATTCATTATGTAGGCGGTTATAGTAAGAACCGTTAATTTTCAAATATGATTTCTGTTTTTTTCTGTTTTTTACTGTTTTTATGCCAATCCCGTTGCTTTTCGAAGTAGTTACTGACATTTTCCTTCATAGTCCGTTCATGTACAACGTCACGTGTACATTTAAAAATAAAGAAAAAGTTAAGATCAAACATAATCTTATCTTTTTGGTTTTTCAGTACACAGTACGCAATCACTTTAAACTTAGCCCATTTCACTTTGCCCAAAGGAGAGAGTGTTGTCATGAAATCACCACCCTTGATAAAACATGCATTAGATAATTACCATACAATATGAGACCTTTGTCAATTGTTATTTGTTATTCAGCAAGTACATACACATCAGTCCAGTTCCTTTTTTTTAATAGTTACAGAATGACACTGTTAGCATCATTTTCAGAGTAACTGACTATCTAGACATTAATCAGGTATCCTCTAGGCTACCCCTCTGAAATTGTCTCTAAATTGCCTATTTACCCGCAATTTTTCGTAACAACAGTAATGTTCGTGAACAAAGGGAATTACGTACCAAGACATAGTATAAGGTTATTAGAAATTAAGCTGTAAATCACGATTCTGGTCCAATGAAACTTCTCGACTTTTTTGGCAGGGGACGATATACCTATGTATTGTGTACAATTATTACCAGTAAGTTCTATTCACGGTCTGGTCAGATGGCCTACTGATGAAGATTAATGCGTGAAGTGAAATGCCACTGATCAATGTATAATGGATATACTGTATTATAACTAGATGAATGTTACTATTACCAGGGAGTTGCTATTGAGAAAGAGATATATAACTTTGAAGTAGGGATTACACAGCCAGTAATCTGCTTTTGTACGGTTCTCGACTTTTAGGCTTATACGAGATTAGAAAGTAATTACAATAAGACAGTTGTCCTCTGCTGCAGTCACAGTTAGACGTGGAGCTATTCGCCATTGCAACATCATTGCCAGTCGTCAGGAAAATATAGAACTATTAGTTCTTTCGACGCTCGGTGACACCTATGACAGTATACCAAGTAGATTGTTCATCAAAACATGAAAAAGAATTCATAATTGGCCATTTCAAGAAAGTTCAGGAAAATTCTATTCTAGTTTGTCAAAAAAAAAGACTTCTGTCTCTTTCGCCCATTTGCATAACCGTCTCCTCTTAGCAAGAAGCCTAAATGTCGTCATTAACTCAGTCAAACAGTAGTTTCCAGTTTCGTACCAATTGGTCTGAAAAACGTTGTCGGCATATATCTACTTTTCAAAGCATTGTTCTGAGCGAGCTAATTGTTTAAGGAGTAGTTGACTTGAATGGAGTTGCTAGGTGAATGGTATTGAACTAGAATCGACGAACAAAGGAATGAAATACATTTCAGCCAATGACGCAGCTTATGTTCACTCAATTTGGTGGGTCTTAAGGTATTAGCAGTAATTAAATTTCCTGTTCAATGTCTTTCTCAATAGCAACTCCCTGATATCACCAGTGCTGGAGTCGAGTTCACCCAATCCGAGTCTGAGTCATTTCCTCTCGAGTCCTTGATGACCGAGTCCGAGTCCTTACGGTTGAGTCCGAGTCCACGAGATACTGCACAGATATGACAAATACCCTTATATTTGAAATATGGCAAGGTTCTCAACAGGACCGCAGCCGTTGTTATACCTTTAGGGGGTTGGTGAAGGTAAAAAATAGCGACCGGCAGGATTTTTTTCCCCTCCGAGTGGCGACGACAATGCGACAGGGTCAGACACTTGAAATACCTTATTAGGGTATCCATATCATTTACAAAGTATTGAACAATCTTGGGTTTTATTTACAAAGTTGCCTTATTTATGAGCTACGGAATAAAAAAATCATGAACAGTCATTAAAAATTTTCCATTTACACATGACAATTAGGACGAGGCCAAACAAAATGGTATCGTTCCTGTTACTGCACTACGACTCATGCGGTTGCCTCATCGACATATGATAGGAGTTTAATTGTATCATTTTAAGCTTAATTTCCTCGAACTGGAGGCCTATCATATTACTGAAAAATCGGGGGTTTAATTTAAATAGCCGACCTACATACTAGGCAATGAAATAAAAAATCATGGATAGAAATAAAAAGATATTACATTTACACATGACATTTTGGACGAGCCAAACAAAATGGTGCCGTGCCGGACGCTGCACTACTACTCATGTGGTTACGTCAGCAATTATGAGAGGAAATTAATTGCATCGTTTCAGGATTGATTTCCACCAACTGGGACATATCAATTAGAAATTACTGCAAAATCGGGGGTTTCATTTTAACCGGCGCCTATCAAATAGGCAATGGTAGGAAAAAATCATGAATAGTACTTAGAACATATTACATTTACACATGAGATTTTGGACGAGGCCAAACAAAATGATGCCGTGCCGACTACTGCACCACGACTGATGTGGTTACGTCATGAACATATAACAGGAAATTAGTTGCATCGTTTTGGGCTTGATTTCCACTATACGTTGAGGACTATCAATTACAAATTCCTGCAAAATCGGGGGTTTATTTTCAATAGCCGCACTACCTAACAAGTCAAGGAACGAAAATATAACGAATAGTAATTTTAAACATATATTTACTCAGTGACATTTTGACGAGGCCAAACAAAATGGTGCCGTGCCGACCGCTGCACTACGACTAATGTAGTTACGTGATCAACGTATGACAGGGAAAAGAATGCATCAGTTTTGGACTGGATGTACCTAACTGGGGGCCTATAAATTAGAACTTACTACAAAATCGGGAGTTTAAATTAGACCGCGACTGTTCCTAATTGGCGATGGAATGAAAATATTTCCCATAACAATTAAAAAAAATAACAGCCCGTATGCAGCTTTTTCAGTAGATGGCTGGTTTGATTCGACCACGACTGAAACATTGTACCAGGCAACTATGCCGAACAAATTAAAACTTACTACATGCATTGCTGAAGTAGGCTTACTATCATTGTCTGTGCGGAACTCCAGATTTTGTGGATACGAGCCTGATATTGCATATAGCATTGATTACATAACGAAATAAGAAAAAAAAAAAACGTATGAACATTGACCTAAAAAAATCAAGAGGGAACGAGGGGGGGGGGGGGTCTGCAACCCGCGAATTAACCTTGATGCAGTGCTATGGTCAGCTTTTGTCATCAAGGGGAAGGGCTGAATGGGGTCGGGCGTATTTAATGGTAGATATACTAGGAATTAGAATATGTGTGAGAGAAGCGCCACCAGTGGTTGACTCTTACCGTACTAAAAGTTTGGAATAATATAAAATTTAAAATAATAATATAGCGCAGATTGACAGAAATGGCTCTTCACTATCTCCCTTGTTTTGCAAGTTTCATTTTCAGCTGCACCTAAATTTTCTGTTGATCAGTGTTCCCTGTTCCTTGGAGTTTTTATTTTTTACTTATTTTTACCATGAAAAATAATTTGACAAGCTTTCCTGGCTGCCGAAAAAAAAAGACGGGCATGAGTGGAGTGGGGCATCATCCGGCTAGACCGAATAAAGGTATGTATCTTTTAGTAAACAGCTTGAAATTATTTCACATCTGAAGTGCATGTTGAACTGTATGCGGAACAATTATTATGAACCCTTAAAAGTCAAGATTGAAATAAGACACAAACTAAGACAGGTGACACAAAGCAGGAAATGAGAGGCAGTTTCGTTAATGTCAAATAAGTAAAAGGACATACCGGTTCTTAAATAGGCTTAACTTAAACGCGTGCAAGGTCCACCTCTGGTGGATCGGACCCTCAGAGGAGCTTAGTCCGTCACACGGAGTCGGCTGAACACTACATTGAACCAACATGTAATGACGGAGAAAGAACCGTTGGTAGGTAAAACAACAGAAAAGGAATCAAGTTGGAGAGACTGGTCAGAAGTTGGAAGATTTTAAATGAAAGGCAGCATTGAAATAAATGTGAGGAATGCAGAAGAGGCTGATTAGAACTTAGAGGCGATGGATATAAGGCAATGGCATGTGGCTAGGAGAAAGAGAGCGTATGCCTCTTCTTCGGTCCTTTTATTGAAGTTACACAATCAATCAAGGATTAGGACGGTACACGTTTGTAGCAACTTAGCATAATAATATTTTTGCAACTTAAAATATTCAACGAGGACAATTAAAGTAAGATGCGAGAAATAGCTGACACTATATCAATACAAGTTGTTCAAGAAATAATTTGTTGGCCTCGAATCCACTGATGCTAATTCCACTGATGCTAATTTCTTAACTATCACTGTAAAGCATAACTGCCGAAAGTGCATCGTTGAGACGGAGTGGCTTTGCATAAAATTCAAGCCATCGTCTTTTTATGGTATTTTCATGCATTGCAAAGTATGTTTAGCATTTTCATATAAGTATTAACACTTATAGCTTGTTTTTGAGGGTGGTGGTGTCCCGTCCTTTATAATCCGTTCCTAGTCGGACTCCAGGTGAAATCCGGTCAGTTCCGAGTCCGACTTAAAAAACCGACTGGTTTCCTCCCTCCCTTCATCTCTTGGCTTATTGACAATATTCAGTGACGCCATTTGCAGATGTTAGGTAGTGAGGTGTAAGCGTCAACAGAATGAGTACACCAAATTAAATGATTCAGTGTGGTGAAGGGGCACAAGCGATGCACTGCGTTCCTCTTTATGTATACGCTCCCTATTTACAGCCGCCATCTTATGCACCATGTCATTGTTTGAACCATTTGTAACGAATAGAATAGTGAAGAATACAGCTATTTATTTATTTATCGTGTTACATAGCACCTTACTTTTATTCTACTTTTATTCTTAACCATACGGCATACCCGTGAGCTACTTGGGTGTCAATATCTTTATTCACAACAGTTAACATTGCCTCGTGGGCTACCCATACTCAGAGTTAAGTTTCTTGTAGTACCTGCACTCGCATATTCATTATGCATATCTCGTACAGTATTCCTCACACGTCGTGTCAGTACCCGTATCCATACTTCTTGTGTACCTAGATGGATGTGTAATCATCACACTTCACTCATGCCTATGATTTTACACTTGCAGTCTGCTAAGGCTTACTATACATTATACATTGAATATGTATCGCAGCAGTTTGTACATGTGACCCCGTGCCGAGCTTGGCATCCAGATTAGTTCGATAATACCCATTTTCGTGATAGTTTGTACCAATGCTGCTGCTACTCAAATAAGTGAAAAGGTTATCTAGTAACAGGCAGGGTCTTGTTTGCTTCTCACCAGTAACCCTACCCATACTTCGTTTTCATAGCCGTGGTACATGTTACCACACCCTGACATGACTTTAGGCCCACAATCATAGAGTAGTGGAAGGTCGTTACCATGGCCTCATATCAGCACCCACACTCGTTAAAGATTGACCGTACCTTTTCCAGTGGCCATGTACCCATACCTGTGGCCTTTACCCCTACCCTTGTCCATAGTCTTGTACTCGTCCTCGAGTTTTGGATATTACCTCTCAGCCACGCATTTCACATTTGAAATTAATTTGTACACGATCAGACATGGAGGTATTAAGAACGATCAATGAAAACAAATTTTCGAGTTGTATAGCTCGCAGTATGGCACTGTTATATTGCTCGAAATGGATTAAGCTTATAGAAATGTTATTTTTAATTTATTTGAACATTCGTTATGGGTGAAGGAAGCAATTTGTTTCTTGTATTTTTTACGTGATCAAATTTGTCTAATATGCTACATGCAAATATTGTTCTGTGCGAGACACATGTGTCATTATCTGGAGCATTTTTAAGTACATGCACACACACACACGCAGAGCCGCACACTAACACACACACATACGTATTTCCTTTCCACGATGTACACGTAACTGTTCTTCTACTTTAAAATTTCTTTTTTGAATGTTTAACAAACAACATTTCCGAGTGATTTCAAGGTCGCAAAGGCCATAGGACTATTGAAGGGTTAAAAATGACCTTAATGTCTAACATTAAGATATCAGACTGCTTCAAATAAAGACTAAATCAAAATAATTAACGTAATGCAATCTTACATCTGAATATCATATTTATAATTTATTGATGGCCCGTTTACTTCGCAATAATTGTATTTTTGTATTTCCGTCAGAGAAGTAGAACTCCAATTTTGTATCGTGAGGATTCTGAGAATTAAACTCCACTGGTTTTAAAATCGATTTTCGAGTGTGTTAATCTTACTACCTTTAGTTTGTTGTCATAATTGAGAGTGGCTAATGAGTTGCTGTATTCCAGTTATGTCCCTCATAGTTGTCCCACCTCTCAAATGACATAACATAAAATGTCACAATATATTTCGTACACTAACCAAGCAGATGTTGAAAGTGAAATGAACAGCACCCACTTAAATTTGATTCCTTAGTGTAGAGTATGCAGATGATGTTTTTTCCAGGACGTCTATATGACCTACAATTGAGAAGGGTGTTATTACATCCCAAATTTACGTCATTAAACTTCACAGTTTTTCAAACTTCCTTATGCTCCATAAACTAAAGAAACTTTTTGAAGTGCAAAATTTATGCCTCTCATTTCTGCACATAGGCATAGCTAACATGAAGTCATTAAAAACATAAAAACATTAAAAGCTGTTACTCCCAAAACAATAACAAATACTAAAATTTTTAATGATTCATTCAAATGACATTTCAGAAAGGCCACATACTGATTCACAGAAGAATTCAAACACTTATAATTAATGACTCGTGAAATCCTTCAGACAAAAACTCATCAATTAAAAAACATTTAAAAGCATGGTATTTAAATTTGATAAAATAAATTTTCAGGGGATGATAATGTTCCTTGCATCACAAATGCTGCTTTTCTTTATTTTTTTTTTTTGTAGCCAGCAACTGTTCAGCAAGAAAGAACTCTTCTGTCCGGTGATAACAAAAACCTCATATATATCAATAGTTACTAAGATATTTTTCATTTCTGAAAATAAGGTTTCATTACCTGGATACAAAATCAGAACTCTGCTGCAACATAAGCTTCGTAGTAAGCAATGGAGAACAAAGAGGATTTTGCCTGTGCTACATCACAAGTGACTGATATCTAGCACCAGGCTGATCAGTGCGAATATCAAAGTGATTGTGTATGTACTTAAAACCCAGAAGATTATGTTTGATGTTAGGGTTTGTCACTGTTGTTTGATCAATGTTTTCCTAGCAGTGTAGATGGTCTCTTTAGGGATAATTAAGACGTGTTTCATTTTTTTTTACCAATTCCTTTCATTCTGTATAATAGCAATATAAAAAGAATCATATTTTACCCTCACTTTATGCATAATGAGTAAAAAAAAAGTATCTACCTGAGGATAAAGTTCAAAGTGACATACAGTAGTATCAGGCTGTTACTGAAAAGGAGATTCGCTTTTAATAATTTTAAGACCCACCGAATCGAGGAAGACAAGCCGTGTAGTTGACTCAAAGATATTTCGTTCCTTCGTATGGTGGTTCAAGTCAAATAACATTCATAGTGCAACATTCAAGTCATGAAAAATAATCCTTACACAATTAGCTCGCTCAATACATTGATCCCAGGGGTGTCACCACCATAGTTCCCGGACAATTAACGCATCCCCTGGATAACTTTACTCTGACAATTCTTCCGACCAGAACCTTAATTTAACCCTAACCCTTTCTCTAAAGAATTATCAGGTAGATCGTTTTCCGAGGAGGAATTCTCCGGGTTTTGAATTGTTCAGGTGGAAATTGGAGGAGGATACTCCAAAGGAGAATTTCCTGTGTACATTGTACAGAGGAAATTGTCCATGGGCCAATTGTCCAGGTGGTCAGGCACGGCCAGACACGGCCATGCAACACTCGGAGCAGATGTGGCAAATCCTGAAATGACTATTTACTTGAAATAAATGTATCAGTTTAGCCTCATTCATAGCAAGGGGTCAGATGTAAACGAGTTTCAGAGGCAGAAGTCAACTAGTGGAGCATTTTATATGTTTCGTCCTACAACCTAAATGTTATAGGAGACATGGGGTGAACAAAGCCGAAATAACGATTTAATTCCCTAGAAATGCTCTCCAACGTATACCATAACTGCAGTAGACAACAAATACCACATTGTGTTTACTTTCTAATCGTGTACAACGAGGCCAAACAAAATGGTGACGTCCTTCCCTTGCACTACCACTCATAGCACTTACTGCATATCAATTAGAAATTACTAAAAAATGGGGAGGGGGGTTAATTTACACCGGCGCTCTACCTTATAACCATATAAACGAGAAAATCATGAAAGTATTTAAAAAATATTACATTTACACAATCATAACATATCGGACGAGCCCAAACAAAATGGTGCTGGGGTGGCCACTGCACGACGACCTATGTGATTACGTCCTCAACGTATGACAGGAAATTAATTGCATCGTTTGGGCTGCATTTCCACCAACTGGCGGCTGCATTTCCACCTACTGGCGGCTTACTAATAACACATCACTAGAAAATCGGGGGTTTAATTTACACCATGGCCCTACCTAACGGGTGATGGAATGGAAAAAGTCATGAATAATAATTAAAAAATATTACATTTACTCATTACATTTCAGACGAGGCAAAACAAAATTGTGAAGTATCTGCCGCTGAATAACGATTCATGTGGTTACTTCATCAACATATGACAGGAAACAAATTGCATCGTTTTATGATAGAATTCCAACGATTGGGGCGTATCAATAACAAATTACTGCAAAATCGGATGTTTAATTTACACAGTCGCCTATCTAATAGGCGATGGAGTGATAAATTCATGAATAATGATTAAACTAAAATTCGGAAATTCATTGTGGTTTCGATGATCTGATTAAGAATATTTTTTTCTGAATCTGATATAATAGCGTTAGTATGTGTCACATTAAGCTACGTATGCTTTATATGGAAATATGAGATCTGCACAAGCTTTCATTCTTGAGATCATACGTATATGTTCATAATTTGACCCTTGTTGACATTGAATGACCTTTTACCTCCATTAAAGACCAACTGGTTCAAGGAATGTTGTACAGTGCACGCAAAGGTCTGTGTAAACAGTGTCAATTTCTCTAAGATATTCTTTAAATGAGTTTTGAAAAATATGTCTATTAATGTGTTCAGTTTCATGTGTGTACTCTGCCTTTGAGTAAACGTTGCATTAAAGTTCATCCCCGATTCTACCCACTGCAATGTTCCTTACTTCCTATATCACTACTTGGTATTAACTCGTAGCAGTAGGCCTAGTAGCTTGACATTTCATGAAATCACTGCTTACTGCATTACTTACACATTCCATCTGGTTGTCGCACAGACACGTTCCCTGTACATGCAATGTCTATATTAATTGTTGTTAACCACACACGTACAACCCTCTTGAGTAAGAAAATTAGCTGCAACAATAAAATGCTGAAGTTAAATGGCTTTACTCTGCTAAAGCAAATTTTACTTTAATAATGATTATTCTTACATGTCACCATCATCAAATGGCAGGAAAAGATCCACTTTATCACTTGAACTCTCTGTCATCAATAAAGACTTGATACTCTCTGTAACAACCCTGAAAAGTTTACGTTTGTTTTCTTTTGAAAAAAAAAAAGTGAGGAATCCAGATCCAAGTGACAATATGCAACCATTAACTTGAACAAATTAAGTAGCCAAAGCCGAAAACGTGCAGGAGACGGGCGGGATGGAAGTTATTAGAACATTTACAGTAGAGCATTTAGAAGTGTCGGTAAATTCTTTTGCACATCTCCAGTGGCTATGAGTCAATATGAATGAACTTGGTACCAAATGCATTGAGTTGGACTTATGAAATTGTGTTGGTTTGTCGTAAGACTTATATGTGGTAAAATATTCTCCACACTTTTTTAAATTGAATGTACAAAGTCTTAGTGTAAAATATGCCATCCTGTTCCTGATGACGAAATATAAGCTTACCAACATATTAGATAACGTAAAGCACATTTTCAAATAGTTTGTATCAAAATTTACTTGAAAATCTTAGTCTTATTCTTAGTCAATTTGAATAAGTTCACCATGAAACGAGGACAAAAGTCACATATTGTCCCCCCCCCCCCACCTTAAAAGGCTTAACTCACACGGTCAATTGGAAAAAAACGTTTTAAGACAAAAAATCTTAATAAATGTTTTTATTGAGACCTTTAGTATCGAATGATGATTACATGAAATATAGAAACGGTTTGATTAAATACTGTGAAACTATTGATTTAAAAAGTACAAATTCAAGGGATGAAAAAATTAGTTCGTTTATGGGGGGGGGGGGTGAGGTTTAGCCGTCTTAATCACATTAACTAATACACCGTTTATAAAAACATGTACAGTTGCGATATTCACGATTTATAATATTTTGTGTTACTACTTCCCTGCAATACAGCTATATCGTGAGTTGTAGTGATAGCAAGTCCTACCAGTAATAAAAACTTAAATATGGATTTGAAAATCACTTACTTTAGAGATAGGTATGTTAGAATATGTTAACAATTTTGCAACAACTAAGGGTTTGGGTGGTTAAAGTACGCGACCTGTACAACACACCATACTTATTGGAAAGCTAACAAGTAAAACTCTAATGTGTTTCCTATAGTGACTGTGCACCATGGTCGTTGAACCTTTGAGCTACGGGGACTTTTCATAAAGGCCTATTGTTGATGTCTTTTCTTTTACTTCATTCAACACCTAGAATTATTACTCCAAATTATAAAGTTTACAGAAGCGTAAATGTAGTTTTCTGTCCGTTTGCTTGAGTTCATTGTTCCCCGAAAAGGCCAGCGTTACTGAGTGCCGCTATTGCTCGCCAGCGTCTATTCATTCTGCCATCCTTTAACAATCAGTTCACCATGAAACGAGGACAATAGTCACATATTGTCCGTGGCTAATAGCCCCTCCCTTTTAACAAGCTTCATTCACACGGTCAATTGTTAAAAAGCTTTTTGCAAAAAAAAAAAAAAAAGCTTAATGAATATTCATTGCAAACTGCTTCTCCTCTCAAAACAAATGTTTCATTTTAAAGATAGATGAATTCGGTCTCAATAAAAACAGAAGCCTCGGAGACTTACGTCTCCGAGACTTCTGTTTTTATTGAGACCTTTCCTATCAAATGATGATTACATGAAATATAGAAACGGTTTGATCCTATAAAGGGAAACTATTCATTTAGCAAAAAAAAAAAACAACACAAATTGGAGCCACGAAAAAATTCATTCTATAAGAGGGTGGGTTTTAGTCCTCTTGATCATATCAACTAAGATAATAACATAAGACATAAAAAGTCAACGCAATACAGGTATATTGAATTTAAATTGAAAAAAATAAACTTTTTGAACAAAAAACGTAATGAATATCCATTGACAACTGCCTTTCCTCTCAAAAGAAATGTTTCATTTTAAAGATATATGAATTTGGTCTCAATAAAAACAGAAGCCTTGGGGACTCCGAGGCTTTAGAGACGTAATCAGACTGTATATCTTACGAAGCCAAGTTTGCATCAAGCAACTTAAGTCCCCTAACCAGAATAGGCAATTTTATTTCGTTGACTTTTTTGCGAGTAGGGTACTAAACACTTTCTTCAGTGCTTTAAAAGTCACCTCCTGAAAAAAAAAAAAAAATAGAGGGGTAAACGTATGGCAAATACTGTAAACTCACAAGCCTTATTCACAGACTACAAATGGTTTCTTGGGATACCTCCATCAAAATAAGTAGCAGGCAATCCACGAAGTAGTAGAAACCTTCATTAAGTTACCTTTTCCCATCAATATCGTTTTTTTTTGCAGTTTTTTCGCAACTTAAGGAAAGCCTTCCTTTCAACTTGAATCTGCCTAATCTGAACAAATACCTGGAATCTCCATTAAGTAAGTGTTACTTCTCCGAAATACATTTTTGTCACGACTAACCAATTGGTCCTTTCTATAGCCCGGCGATGGAAGTTGACCCTCCGAGACACTTAGTGTACCTTGTAAATATACTGATATGTGCCATCAAATCTGTGGTATCATGTTATTATCTGGACTTGTCCTTCAAAGAGCCCATATGATTTCAAATTCTTCTAACATAACGACAAAAACTGTAGAATACGATAGTGTAGTGGTTGACAGTTTTCATTCAAATCAACGGTGTGCTTCTTTGAGCAAACAAATGGGAAGTATACTAGTCTTGAATATTTAGTTACCAACTCAGGATCACTGACGCGGCAGGCAAGGTTGTGTTCAGTTCGTAGGTTATTTGTGTATACAGTGTTTCCTTTCACCAAATACTACAATTCCTGACACCTACCAAGGAGCGACGACTTGAGTAATATGTTTTTGATACACCTGTGAGAAGAGTACTGTTGCATATTCATTATGTAGGCGGTTATAGTAAGAACCGTTAATTTTCAAATCTGATTTCTGTTTTTACAGTTTTTATGCCAATCCCGTTGCTTTTCGAAGTAGTTACTGTCATTTTCCTTCATTGAAAGACATAGTCCGTTCATGTACAACCTCGCGTGTACATTTAAAAATAAAGAAAAAGTTAAGATCAAACATAATCGTATCTTTTTGGTTTTTCAGTACACACGCAATCACTTTAAAGTATACATATGATTCACATTCAGAAGATATGGGTAGAAGAGCATGATGAATATTCAAACTTATTTAATGATCTGATGTGCGCCTCAAATTTGACACAAACTCTTGCAAGTGTGGCTTAAAATCGCATACAGTGCGCGTCAAAAGTATCCCCTGAAAAAGAAATCAGCAGATCCGCCCGAGCCGTCACTGTTGGCGTTTTGTAACAGCCCCTGAAAAGTGCGTCTCACGTTATTCAGTTTGTTCCCTACAAATATGTAAACTTTTTTACTCCTCCCATATACAAATGGGTTGGAGTTTTCTAACACACATCAGCGTATGAAAATCACGTTGTTACCAGACATAATGTCTATCATGGCTGCATAGGTTGAAATACTGTGTGAGATTCATAGAAAATAAAATATGTAAATAGTCATGTTGACACATTGCACTAACAGCAACTTTGACACTCTGTATTATCTGTTGTAATACTGGTGACCCTTGGCCTTTGACCTATGACATCATCGCTCGGGCGGACATTATATCCTACCCTCGGGCATCTACCTATCAAGTTCATCAGTCTTACCGTTTGTAGGAGGAGATGGTATACTTAGGTAAATACAGTGCTCTTACACAAGCACACACACACATCCGCAAACCCCTTCCCGCCACCTCACCACAATCGGTAATCGTGATCCATGTCACTTGTGCATAAGAAGGAAACCTACTAACTCCATTTGGTTTTAGTTTGCTTAGAAGGCCACGGTGAGGTGGTCAACCATTTAAGTGTCAATTCACAAAAGCAGCTCAATGGAGTGCAGGATCTCCTCGCTATTATACTACGTATAGGGATGAGATAACCACCTTGAAAATAAAACTCAAACCGGCGATATTATCCGCATCCAGAGTAATTGCTCATGACCCATTAATGACAATAAATCTCAAAACTTTTTGGAAGAAGTCGAAAGCCCTCATGAATCGTATCCATAACCGAAACAGTGCAAGACAATTTACAGATCAATGCATCAAATTTGAAACCTTTTTGTTTCCATTTTTGAGATTTAAATGAAAATATTTTACTATATGTAAACGAATTGGAAACTGACATCTTTAAATTTAAGACTTCCCTCTCCCCTGGACATAATACTATATATCAAATGCCTGAATTTTACCCCCGTCTTCCCATATTCTTACTGTTTAATGAACATCATAAATTATAGGTTATTTCCAAACCGCTCTTCAGGAATTCGGGAAAAATGGTATTAATTCAAATCAGTAAGTCAGTAAAGATGGTACTAAACGCAAAACTTCTACCAGTCTACCCCCACCTCTAGTAAAACCAAAATCGGAAGAATAATCGACAAGCGCAAAAGGACCCACTTGGAAAAAACATCTTCCGTTTTCGGCAAGCTAAATTCAATCTAAATCATGCTTTTTGGCTCTCCGGAATTCACATTGGGCTTATCAGGTATTCTAGAACTTCTTCTTTCCTAGTTGTCGAAAGAAGCCTTTAATAAAGCGTTGCACACCGGTATCAGATACAAAATACCCAAATTCAACCTACAATTCAACTAGACTCTTTTCTTTCTTTCTCCCCATTCCAAATTCACTTCAAATCCTATCCGAGAGATACTCTTAAACCAGGCATCCCTTTACGTAACCCAGGCTACAAGCTGCGATTTCAGTCAGTATACCGATAATAATGACATATAACACCCTCCCTATAAAAGAAGCCCACTAAACTGAAATTCATAAAAAAAACAACAATTTCTTACCTTGAAAGGTGGTCCTTACTGACGCCAAGTTGATTTTTTTAATACACTCCTTCTTTACATATAAGATACTCTTTCTTTATGTACGCTTCCTTTTCTAAAGGTTTTTCTTATACAAAAAAAAAGTCGTGCATTTTTCTTCAAAATCTCTATAATGCTTTTATTAGAGCCTCTCCCAGTGCAGCTTTACTTGTTTCCCTTCCGGAAACTAATTTTAACTTTAAACGTCAATGCAATAGATCTGTCATTCCGTTGCTGGATGGGCACAACTGCAATATCTCCGTTGCCTCTCTGATAACTCTGATATTCCGTCCGATATTCTCGTCAAGATAAACAAAAAAAATCCGTCCCGTCCTTTACTATGGGAAAATTTCTGTTACCACTAGAGCTGACGCCAGTGAGCAAATTCTGGATAAAATTCGTACAAGTTTCAACCCATATCGGCTGGCTCTTAAAATCCCTGGTTACATTGGTAGGTCTCATACCCTCAGTCCTAACAACGCAACAAACGCTTTTTTGTAGGTTGCAGGTTGTACATCTGAACGTCAGCTGCTAAAATACCAAGCCGCTGCAAAGCATTTCCCAAAACATCGTAATTATGCAGAAACTCCTCTTCAGTTAATCCGCATTCCTTTCTCGTCTTACTTCCATTATCTTACAAGTGAATTGTTACAGCTTCTTTTAAGAATGCATTGTGACTGTAGACAATCGTCATTTGAAGGCATTGTCCATTGTTGCCAACGACAGTTTTGCCTTGAAAAGAAACGAAGGGGAAAAATGTCACACGCAGCTCATCCGTAAGACATAAGGGTGAATCTTTATCATTATACATATTCATCTAGCTATACGTCCCCTGTTTTTAAAGTCCATGTGATATTCATCTAAGAAAGGAGCTCTTTGGTCAAACTTTGCAGAGTGAAACTCAGAACAAAATATTTTGAAATTATGCTGATGACTGTTACCGTTTTTGACATACCCTTTTTCAAAGTTTGATGAAAAAATATGATAATAACGTGTGGTAGTTCGCAGCCTCGGTATTTCTTTATAGTAAATATTTTCATATTTTAAAAAGGTTTCATGTTTTGCAAGTGATATCAATATTATGTAAAGACTTGTCTTGGCGTCAAATATATATTTGCATACTTAGCAAATGCTCATTTATGATGCAGTTATACGACAGGAATTCTGTTTCTGTAAAATTGTCAAATATTCTGAAGACGTTAATGACATTTGTGGCAATTTCTTAAGGTTTTTAATGACTAATACAGACAATATATTCCAAAATGTATTATTCATATCTCTCAACATTTGTTTCTTTTTTTAAGGCGAACGGAGCACTAACAACAACTAGTTTAGTTTGAAGAACTATTAGTCAAGTGACAGGAAACAAGCTGAGTAAGAAATCAAACTCCACAAAGAGGATCCACAGTAACAATCGGTAGCATGCAAGCTGTGACTCTTCCACTTACTCAGGCTTTGACATTTCAACTGAGAAATAGAAGCAAACAAGAGATGAAAAACAAGTCATGATTTTCCTGTTTCCATGGAGAATCGTCTGTAATTTCACTTTGATTTCTACAGCTATGTTTAGACTGAAGCAATGTAGAATGTGTTTAGGAATTTCTCACCGATAACCATACCAGGGTACCAGCTGAGAGTCGCCTCTAACCTAAAACGGCATGAAGGATGTAATTGGAAACATTTTCATTTTATAAAAGGAAAAAAACAAAATCATGGATCACGTGTTCTTGAATGGCAAATTACTAACAAGCATGAATGCAAGGATATGATGTGCGTCGTTCATTACTTCTTCATGGGAAGGTATTTCTACAGGCAGTAGTGACAGTATACAACTTACAAACGTTGTAAGTTATCATTTCATTCGTTCGATGAAAGTATGTTCTATCTAAATGTAATCTGGTAAACCGTGATTGCGACTACGACCACCAAGCCCAATAATCTCCTGAGTTACGGAAGCCCGAGACCTTCAACTGAACTTGCTGAACTCGCCGATGTCGTCGATCGAGTAATAGAGGGCGGACTGCATTTTCACAAAAATAAATGACCAAACTTCACTAGTCACAAGTCCATTGCTCATGTGTATTAACTTAGGATCTGCAGAAAATCTTAACTTCTCTGGAGCTCAAAATTTGTAACCATTCGCCAGGTCAATATTGAAAGTAAAGGACATAGAATCATGGAATAACAGTCATGAAGAATAAAACACAAATACGAAGTGATGGGTTTATTATGGCTATTTTAGAGCTCATTGAACTTGAAATATACGCAAACGGCAGGCTGCTATTTCCCTTTCTGTGATTTTTGGGGTTTTTCGTTATATTCTGTTTATTTATGTTTGTAGAGAGAATAAGTTGTATCAGCATTATGCCTATTATTAATTACTTCCTGTTAATGTACAATGCTTATTCTTTTTCTGTTTTTTCTTGACCAGTGGAATACCACCCAGTCAAATTTATTCAAAATTTTGGAAACTGACATTTTGCGCCAAATAGCAAATTCGAACAAAAATGTCATTTTACAGAGTTCTAACTCGCCAAAATAGAAATTTCCGAAGTTTACCACTTGCTTCCTTACAATTTTAATTTTCGGATTTTGCCATTTCACGGGATGTTCTAACTCGACAAAATAACAGTTTTCTGAATTGTCATTTTCACACCTGTCATGTTGTGACTCTGCAAAAAGACAAATTTTCATAAATCAGATCAAAATGTAGATTTTCCTCAATTTCGTCCATTTTGAAAGGAAACTGAACAACGTAAAAATGCCGAATTTCCTATTTTTGTCATTTTGATGAGTTCATTAGGTGAAAAAAAGGTCAAAAAATGTAATGCGGACTTAAACTTCCTCACACTGTCCCGACCCGACTACAAGGCAACAAAACGTCTTCCAACTCCTTTCGAAGTAAGTTTGAAACAAGTTGCGTGGTGTCTCTGTCTGGTCGAATGCTGGTAAGCAAATTTAGAGCCGACCAACTTGAAACCCAATGAGATGGAACTCTCGGCGTCTTCAGTCCACATGGGGGGTAGCCATCCCGTACGGTCACCTGACTCCAAAATGGGTTACCTTAACCTTCCATATCTTGTTAATCTTCAATAACGAATTTATTCGTCATTCGAAAAATGAAGTTACTGTCCAAAAATATTACAATGCTTCAACTGTTGTTGAAGAGACGTTGAATGGACATTACTTGGTAGGATTTTGGTTCAACCGACGTCAAATGGCTGAGGCGACGTCGGTCTTTGGCACCGTCGATACAACATCGAACTCACTAAATGCAGGCAGCAATGGAGACGACATAAGACCGATGTTGATGCTGTCTTAAAAATTGATGTAGTCAAACCAACGGGAAAATGAAAATGAGAGACAATTACAGATGCGGGGGAAAATGACATAAGTGGTTGGCTAAATACCTTCTTCAGTAAAATGGCAGTTTATTGTAAACAAAATACATCGATCAGATACCAGACGTCAAAGTGCATCTCTTGTTGAGTTCTTCATGAAAACAACAGCGTATAGCAACTTTAAAGAGTATTTTGCACAGTTGTCCGATAATCGACGAGTTGCATACAGACGTGATGCTGATGTGGAGACGTCGTACCAACCAATTGTAACGTCGCCTAGGGTTCGTCGGGATCTTGATATCAATAGAGGGTAACTAATTGCTTAAGTCGTAAATCCACAAATAAAAGAGAAGCAGAGTATTTTGATTTCGGAAAACAGCCTTACTTGAGGTGTTTATTGAAAAAATTGATTCGAAAGTACAATCAGTGCGTAATCAAAACTTTACAATTAATTCGGAAATTACCAAGTATTGTTTTGCAGTGCATCAGTTTCCGTGCGTCTCTGACATCAACTCGTGCGTCACTGGCGTTGGTGCACGGGCACGTGCGTAACCGGCGTCAATTCTTCGTGCGTAATCGGCGTCTTCCAGCGCGTCACTGACTTTGGTGCACGTGCGTAACCGGCGTCTCCCGGTGCGTCACTGGTGTTGGTGCACGTGTCGTGTGTAACCAGCGGCAAGTCCCAGTGCGTAACCGGCGTCTCCCCCGTGCGTCACTGACTTTGGTGCACGTGCACAACCGGCGGCAAATCTCCGTGCGTCACTGGCGTTGGTGCACGTGCGTAACCGGCGTCAATTCCTCGTGCGTAACCGGAGTCAATTCTAAGTCCACCCCGACTCCATGAGTTCTGTCTTGGATCCAACCTCCCGGCCCCAAATCCGTAGCAGTACCACCAAACTCTGGGATTTACTCTACCTAGGATTCTCGAAAATCAAGCCGAAATCAAGCCTTAGTGCCTGATTGTCGGTAGTTTCAAGTTCCGCACGGCAAGAGCCACTGCCTCCCGCTATACCAGCGTCTAAATCCTCCCGGACTCCCCGAGCTCTACCATGGGTCCAAAATCCCGACCCCAAATCCGTACCAGTACCACCAAACCCTGGACTTTTCTGTACCTAGGATTACTGAACTCCCTCGAGTCTTAGACTTAGAAAAGAAGAGCTTTCCTACCGTGCGTAACTGTGTTTCCCTCCGTAGGGGCTTCACTTAGTGTAGGTCTTGCCTGTATCGCGTCCTGCCTCGGAGTGCCGTGAACATGTGGCCTACGTGACTTCTCTTTCTTCCGTTCGCGTCGTTCGATCCGAGGTCAAAGTATATAAAAACAACTCACAACCACGTGCGGGACCATGACAACGGGTCGGGAGATGAGAACAAAACACCGGTAAGGGAGGAAACGCAAGCGGGAGGAGTTAAAAATACTATAAAAAAACAAAACAAAAGATTAACGTTGGTTGACACAGGAACAAGCACCAAAATAAAAAAAAAATAGACATCGGCTTTGAACTGGTTCTCTCTTTCTGTATATTTACAATATATACACTAGGGCGTTACACAATAATATCATATTTCGCCTAATAGGCCTAGTACTAAGTTATTTCGCTCCTAACTCTAGCCGAGGTCATAATCATAAGCTCATAACATACTGAAATGCTGTGCAGCCATGGTAGTTTGAGCCCCTGGACCTACTCAGTAAAGCGTGAGGCGAGACAAATCGTCGAACTGGCGCTAGTTAACCCCCCCCCCCTCCCCTTCTTGGATTATTGCAGCACAACATATTAATAGTAATGGAGTAGGCCTTGGCAGTTTGGGTTAATGTAAAACGTTCTTACTGCAGTGTCATTCAATCATTGCCAACATTTTTTGCATATGTTATTGCATTGTGAGGACGATTATATTAATCATGACTTACACTTCCAATTATTATTATTATTAGGCCTTCTTTTCATTATCAGGCCTCATTTTTTTTTATTTCAAAGGATTCGGCTATAGTCACTGACTGTATAGGTTAGTAAGTACTTTCCTAACGTTAGTAGTGAAAGCCTACAATATATTATACAAAACGGTTAATCCCTTTAGGTTGTTACATTAGGTTTCTTATCGGGATCGATAAACGCTCTAAGGCCAATACTTATCAAATAATAAAGTACAAGATATGAGAAAAGTGAAAAATCCTAGAATGATGTGATGAAGAGTTAATGTCATCCTGTGCTGTATATTAGTCTCCATACTACGTAGTCATATAACTCCTCCTCTCACTCCTACTCATGTCAATGCTGAAAACCGTTTCTGCGTTGATGCCTTGTTCAGAAATACTAGACTACACAGTTTCCTCTGCTGTGCTGCTCTGAGGCCAGTCACTGTACTTGTAGCCAAAGTGTGCAGACGACACTACCGAATGCCTCCAAGAATAATGCCCATGGGTAGACGTTCTATGAGTATGACAGCATGCAGTGAGTGGAAGTGATTATAAGCCCACGGATTAATATGATATACAGATAGACGTGCACAGGTAGATTCCGGATACGTTCCAAGATCACAAATTCGGCTCCTACTTAAAGACAAATCCATGAAACTTTTCCTTTGATAACATTTGTTCTTTCAACCCAACAGTCACGGTGAGATCTTGCTAAAAAGTGACACTTCAAATCCTCAAATTTGCGCAAGTCGAATGAGCGGAAGCTTCTTCTATGAAGTGCAGTTCTATGCTGTCTAACGAAACTCCTCCCCTTCGTGGAACGTCACCGGAATTGTGTATTATTATTTACAATTGCCCTACTTTGAATCCAGAAAATGATTGCAACACCCCGATGTCAAAAACAGTAGCGTATTGCCCGTGACACTCGACATTGGAAAACAACCCTGAACCGAACGGAAGGTGAAGATCATAATATTATATGACAATGATAAGAATCACCTTCACGTTAATAATAGCTCATAAAGGTTGGGAAAATCTCCTTAAATTACCTTATTTATTATAACAACTCCTACATTTCACAGGAATGTATCTGAACTTCTGGACATTTGCTGAATAAAAATATGAGATAACGGCAATGAAACGTTAATGCATTCTGATTAAAAAGCTTCTCTTTAGTTTTCTTAAGGGACGAGGGATACGTTGCAGGACGATTAAACATTATTATGACATTATCGATTAGATTTTCAAGTAACACAGGTACTGAATTTGTTAACCCAGAACCAGTTCAACATAGCAAATTAACAACAGTACTGTCCGCACATGGCATGTTGCAGGAATAACCGAGGTCAGCCTATTGCTGAGATCATCATTCATAATCGCTTCATCATTGTCGTTTCTGAATATTTAAAATTTCATTTTACATTAAATTTTACCATTTTGACAACGGCGCATTGTGTTTTCTCATATGGCTGCAATTTCAATATAGATTGGGGGCCTTAACCAGGTATGACACACTGATGTGGACTCAATGAGAGACAGTATTCTAACCCAATCTGTTCTCCAAATGTTCTACCAAATGTTTCTACCAAACGTTCTACGAAATGTTTTGCCAGGAACTTTAATAAGCAAACCGTGGGAAAATTGCGTAGATTACAAGAATGAAGATTACATAAGTTTACCAGCTTCATGCAATGTGAAAATGGTAGGTAGTCACAAATCTTGAATTAGCTGCAAAAAAAAAAAAAAAAAAAAACCAACCTTTACTAACGTTCTATCGTTATCACACGTTATTTTACAGGTTTCATTTCACCTTTAAGTAACGGTTTGCCAATCGACCGTGATCCTATTTGTGTGTAATTAACAGGGGTGCACGTGTAAATTAGCAGATTACAGTTGTAAATTAACAGTGACCGAAAATGTCTTATTTTTTACGGTGGGGACAATGTGAAAAAGTAATTTTACAGTCCAATAAAGGCAGCCAAGATTCTGGTAACCAACGTTATATGCTACTGCTTACAGTTTGACAACAGATTTCACCAAAAGGGCATAAACGGTGCAGAAATCAGTGAAGACAGTTTTGTATACGGTTAAATGGACATATCATGGCTATCAAACATCACCTTTTTTGTCTTTTGCAAGTGTCACTCATTAAATCATAACAGTTGCCACACGCAAGCAAGTTCACTTGCTTTGATCCTTCATGTCAAGTTTAAATATGCGCATATCATTTAGAGAGTAGTCTAAAACAAAAAAAAATGTAAAGGAAGAAATTACAGAACTCCCGTTTATTCAACACTTGTCAAGAACTGAAAACTGACACTTTTGGACAACTTTGCATTTTACAAAGAAATAAAGACATACATGACACCCTTTCAAAACTTTGAAGTGGATACGAACACTTTACAAACAAGGCTTAAAAAATGAAGCCCAACGCACAAGGACGTCAGAAAACGTGAAATGTTTGTTTTCCGAAACAAACGTTTCTGTTTTTATACACGCACCGCACACGACAGATGTTTTGTTTTGCGTTTTTGAACGTCAGTGTGCCTTAAGCTTTAAATCTTTGACTCAGAGAAACTGACCACCCCAATATAGAATGTCTGAGTGTTACTTGACAAACCTATACACTTAACGTGCTTCAGTTGGATAAAAAACTTGTCATGAAATTCAAGGATTTAAATCGAAGGCACCCTCAGATGACTTTTGACATCCTACAAAACCATAAAGCTTCTTTCAATCTTTCAATATGGAGCATTCACACACCAACTGTGAAAAGTCCTATGCTTCCTATCTTGAGATATTGTGTTAACAAGGGTTTCAGTGTTTCACCTCTGGTGACTTCTGATGACCTTTGACCTCTACCAAACCAACAGGGTTCTCCCTCTCAGTATGGACATCGACAGGCTAACTATGAAAAAAAATTCAAGCTCCCTACCTTGAGAAACTGTGTTAACAACGTTTTCAGTGTTTGCCCTCCGTTGAAACAGATGACCTTAGACCTCCACCAAAACCAATCGACCTTTTCCTCACAATATGGGGCAAACATACAGCATTTATGAGAAAGATCTATGCTTTCTTCCTTGAGGTATTGTGTTACCAATGTGTTTGACCTCTTTTGTCATCGGATGACCTTTGACCTATGCCAAAAATAATAGGGGACACTACTCAACATTACACAGGTACCTACCAAGTTTGACAAAAAATGATTACTCCGTTTTGAAGTTATTGCACCACATACCTTGCATTCTAATGCCTTTCATACATACACACATACACACACACAGAGCTTTGTTTTCCATTCATTCTGAGGACCTCATTGTGCCTTCTTTTGTTTTTTCTTCCTCAACCCTAACCTTAACAATAGACTATTGTTAATCTTGAGAGGACCGGAGAAATCTATTGAATTTTCTACAGAGAACCTAAAATCAATTGTTTCGGTCCTCAATCTTACCCGAAAACAAGGGCACACACACACGCACCCGTCCATACAGAGCACATACGGTCACTAATTTCCTACTTGGGACACGAGTATAGTTCAGGCAAGGAAGTAACCGAAATTTCAACTTTTTCGGCGTAGGGCAAGCCATCACGGTATTGCTGGCAGAGAAGGCGTGCTCCGGATTTTCCCCCGGAAGGACGTGCGGGATATATATGTATATATATGTATATAATATATACATACATACATACATACATACATACATACATACATACATACATTTATACATACGTAAGAGGAATTATCGATTTACGGATTAGGGATAAAGAGGAATTGAAAAAAAAAAGTAACATAAAAAGTGTTAGGGTAATGTGCAACGAAATAGCAGTCATCGTGTACATTACGGTACGTACTTAGTCATAAAACGATAAGCAGTCGAGGACTTTTTGGTTGTCTGAAATAAATCATATTTTTGGTCGTATCTTCATTTGAATACTACGGATATTTCCAAATTCTTCATCCCAAATTATTAATTCGCCATTGAGGTCACATGCAAAGCAATTGTTATACCACCATCCACCGTGATTCAGTTCAGCGCAATTACCGACGTAATCATCATTGTCTCTGTCGAAGGTACTGAATGGATAGTTCAAATGATCCCTCAAAGCATCATATCCTGTATTATGAAGTAAAAAAAGATGATTCCTCAATATGTTAATGTACATTTAATGCGCACTGAAAGTGTATGCATAAGTAACTACTTTACTGTAATTATGTAGCAGAACACTTTAAAGTGATTGCGTGTGTACTGAAATAACCACAATGATAAGATTATGTTTGATTTTAACTTGTCTTTATTTTTAAATGTACACGCGAGGTAGTACATAAACGGACTATGTCTTTCAATGAAGGAAAATGACAGTAACTACTTCGAAAAGTAACGGGATTAGCATAAAAACAGTAAAGAAAAAAAAAGGAAATCATATTTGAAAATTAACTGTTCTTTCTATAACCGCCTACATAATGAATATGCAACAGTACATGTCTCACTACTGTATCAAAAATATACTTCTCAAGTCGTCGCTCCTCTGGTAGGTATCGGGAATTGTAGTACGGTATTTGGTGAAAGGAAACACTGTATTACAAATAACCTACGAACTGAACACAACGTTGCCCGCGGCGTTAGTGATCCTGAGTTGTTAACTGAATATTCAATACTGATAAACTTCCCATTGGCTTGCTCAAAGAAGCACACCGTTGATTTGAATGAAAACTGTCAAATACTACATTATCGTATTCTACACTTTTTGTCGTTATGTTAGAAGAATTTGAAATCATATGGCAAAATTAACCAGCTGAAACCTATTAATTTTCTCAGATTGTCTGAGTGGTGTAATTAAAAGCCTTACCAACCTTTTGGAGATGAAATTTAAATGTTTTTTTTTTACTTTTTGCTTACTCACGCAATCACTTTAATGTTTAACCTATATTCTAATCATTGTATATGAAAGAAAAACTCATTGTATTTCACTGACTTTGATATTCTGAAAATAGTCACCAAATATTGTAATTTAATTATAAAGAAATCAAATAGCATATAGCGTAGACTTTACTGGATATACTGGATATTACGTCTTATCTTATTCCTTGTAAAAATTGTGAATGCTACACAATTTAGTTTATGTATGTAATAGAGAGGTTTAAAATGCAGTTTACGAATATAAGAGATAAAGTGTTCAAAGTTTCTAAGCATTTGATTTATTATATTGTATTTCAATTTTTGAAATTGTGTTCTTTGTTTGGTCTGAATCTAGTACTCTTCATATGATATTGTCCTCAAATGGACAGAAAATGCTTATAAATCAGTCTACATTTGATGTTTAATGATACTAGGTTTAATGATACTAGTTTCAAACGTTAATGTAACTATGAATAATATACATAAGTATATAATAAAAACAATTGAAAACAGGACAATTCTCAGTGATAACATTTATTCTGTACACAAATGCGACATGTTTCGAAAGCACGACTTTCGTCATCAGGCAACAAAGCTAGAATGAAGACTTGATACCAACTACTGGTTGAAGGCAGTGACCCATGTAAAATTAAGAGATGTAGCCCAATAAGGTGATCAATGGGCTCTCTACTTGTCTGTTAAGATTTGGTGTATTCCAAGAAATGTGTAAGCTTTCTTTAATCCTTAGATGGAGTTTGGTAGGTGCCCGGTCAATGATTTTGAAAGAGTTGTGATTAGGCTGGGATTTGCAATTATGAGATTTGGCCAAGTGTTTGTATATATGTGAATCCTTATATGTCCTAAGATGCTCGTTGATCTGTGTAGAGAAGTGTCTGTGGGTCTCCCGTATACAACACGCATTACAGCTTGTACAGTTAAACTTGTATACTACATGGGATCTGAGGATCAAAGGAATTAAATATATATATATATAGTATTATATTATTAATATTCAATAATTGGTAAGTTGTTTGAATGACCGCATTCTGTAGTGAACATTCTCTCTAATCATTTTGAATATGCTTCTCTAATGTTAGTTAACATTTTTTTCTTAAACATTCTGTAGAACATAAGTTCTTCAACTACAGTTTTTTCTTCTGATGGGGTGTATTACAATAAGTGTTATGACTGACAAGTAGATGAACTTGAAATTGTGATTTACGTCAATGCCTTTGTATGTATTATATCGACATATATTGAAACACTATCATCTTAGATTGTTAATAATATTTTAGAATTTCTACTGGTGGACTGGTGGGAAAAGACAAAGTTTAAGTAAATATTGGAATATGTGGTAATAATCGGCACACATGTAAGAAACTATTTTTAACAACTATACATAAATAGCTCCTATATCATTCGTCAACGATTACAGTCACCTTTGGCTCCGATTAAAATATATCTAACTTCACTAAAATCTGGACAGTAACAATGGTTAGGGTTATAATTTACTTATGGTACACATCTTGCAGTTCCATGTCAATACTTCTCATCTCTGGTTTGGGTAAAAGCTTTAGATACTTATGTCAGTAATGGAGTAGCGTTCCACAATTGATGTCGCGACTGATTCTGATGGATGATACTCTGGGAATAAAGCGAGGCCTGGTAGAGTTGGAGAAATGGTGAGAAGGGGTGGAAAGGGAAGAGCTGATTTCCATTGTCGAGAAATAGTTAAAGACTGATATGACGTATACAGCATCTATTTATTCTGACATTACCGAAAGGATAACAGCTTTGACATAAACAGCATACGCACAAAAAGTACGTAAATGAAAATACATGATGAACAGTATTAAAAGTGCATATAAAAATACGTTCAGGAAAAGAGAAATCACCGTCTCTGAAATGTTGTGTATTGGTTTCATATCTGAGCACTTCATTATATTAGATTTACATGCTACCAACGTAGGATTGAACCATGATATTACTCACAAGTCCCCAACACCTACGGAATATTTTAATTCAAGCGGTTTTGTTATATCTTTTACCAAAAATTTGAACTAAAATTCAAACTAAAATTGGAAAAATGAATGATTTGAGTGAATATATGTAGTATTCAATCTTGACTTAGTACAGGCAAATATCGTTTTGCTCATTGATATTGATAAAATGTGCTACGTGTCATAGTGGATTGCATACGGTTCTGGTCTAGTACTGATGAAAACTTAGTTTCACAAACGAAAATTAAATCCAGATATTCGAGAGGTTTTCACAAGCGCTAAACTGAAGAGGTTTAAGGACCTAGTGACATGCAACTAGAAAAGAGTAAGCTTCATTTAGAAGTTGCAGAGTGAAATCCTGAGTGTCAATCCGTTGCAATTGTGTTTCTATCTATAACCGTTTTTCAGATATGGCCTTTCAACGATTGACGAAAATGCAAAACAGATACTGAGTTGTTGCACAGTGGCAGTATTTCTTTCGTTAGGCCTTCACATTTAATCTCTTAATTACTGGGTTTCACGTTGGTAAGTAATACCAATATTTCTCAAGAAGGCAATATGTGCTTCCAAAGTAAAACCCTCAGAGTATGTAAAATTCTCAGTTGTCCTTGAAATAAAGGTTAAGTAAACAAAGGATAACATAAGGCATATCAGATGAGTCCGTCCCTGGACGTCACAAAGTTGCATATTTGGCTTACCTTTATCCATGATGGATTGGTAAAAGAGAAATTTGTTTGTCAAATGGTCAATGTTTGATGGATTTTTATGAAAAAGGCTGATTTCTTTCAACATTTTTAATGATAAATTCGGTCAATAGTCCAAAATGTGTTTTTCATGTCCCATGTTGTTCGAGTCGTACAACACTTGCTGGAAAAGTGCGAAAAACGCAACTCAGCATTTGTTAGTTGTACGTCACACATAACCACATGCGATGGTTAGCAATTTTCAAATTACTGGATCCCAGCTTTCAAGGCGGTATTTCACAATAAAGACAGCTTCTCCGGGCAAAATGTCTTTACTGAAGTGATAGAATGATTAAAGCACGGAGTCCTTGGAATCCCTTGGACTGTAAGCGCAAATTTTCATTCAGTTCACTGAATACCAGCTATTCAAGGCAACTGGTGAATCACAAGAATCGAATGTCAGAAAAATGTTTTAATTTATATTACACTTATTACTTATATTACTTACTACTTATTACTTAATTATGTGACTACTTATTACTCATGTAGCATTTGTAACTCATATAGCGTTTAGTTTTATTAGTTCCCTGTATAACACACTAACCTGCCGTTCCATTGTAGTCTCCCAGTGCAGACAGCCGAAAGTTATCACTCTCGTCATTGACGCTGAACAACTCATATTCAGCGAAGTATGGTTCTTCAAAACTGTTGACAAGATCAATCCGGAGTATGTAGTTACCTTGATTGGTGAGGTAATATAGTTTATCGTTACCCAACCAGAACTCATCATTAAGGTCACCGAAACCATGCTTGTAGCTGGTCCAGTTACGATAAAAGTCCACAGTACCATTGACACGGCGTTGGAATACCTGTTTATTTAAAAAGCGTTCAATCAACATTGGACATATTATTTGTCATTGGGCATATTAGTTGTCAGACAATAGTGCCTAATGTACATGAACTGTAAAACTGAAACACTCTTTGACAAGGACGAAGTAATTTTCATTTAAATAAATATCAGTTGAGGCTTGAAAGTTTCTCAACGGACATGTAATACACAAGTGCATTTCTCAACTCATACAGAGATTATACCAACTGTTTATTCTGAACTTCACAAATATATGTAAATAAAGCTTTGCTTTCATGTTGATTTTAGAGTTAATAAACGCTACTTAAGAGTTTCAGTTGTAAACTGGACGATACAATATAAGCTTGTAACCCACCGTCCATCCTTCGACGTTACTCATTTCACAGTAGACATTAAAGGGCGGTCCATTCCAGTTAGATGGTTTGATTGCATATATGCCATTAATGGTGTAGCCGGCATTGAAAATATCAGCACAGTCGGTATCGGTAGTTACATAAGTACACATCTCCCCATCCCCTAGGAAACCACTGACACAATAACACTTGCGAGTTCCATTTCTTATTTCACAGACAGCGTTAGAGCTGCAACGATATTCCTCAAGATTATGTATCTCTCCGTTGATACAGGTAACCATTTTAGTACAGTTGGCGTTCACAGTGGATGATCCATTCTGGAGAGAAATCCAGAACAATAACTTTCACTACATGTACGAATACATGAGTGACTTAATTGAATTGAAATTGAATCAACATCCTAATTATCACTTTTATCAGATATTGACATAAGATCAACTTGAAAACAAGTTACTTTCTATAACTGATATCAATAAAATAACAAGTCATTTCATTTTTAAACAGAAGCACAATTAATAATACTGGACATAAGATAAAAGACCTTATAAAGCAATATCATGGTTTATAATACCACCTACTGATACAGTGTATCTCTTATCTTTGATTGATTCATTTTGGATGTAAGCTTCTGAGTTGACATCTTGGTGGGTACGAAAAATAGCTGCCATACATCATTGCTGCGTGAATACTCTACATTAAAAGAAACCTCTAAGTGGAAAATCATGGTATAAGTGCAGGTGCAGGGGATAGATTGAGGGATATTGATAGTTGATTTGGAAGAAAACTGTAGAAAATATTATTTAGGCCTACATGCTCTTCACAACAGCATCTTGTTTATAAAATACTTGTGAATTTCTGTTCGTAACATCTCTTCAAATGTAAGTGTCATAGCTGATGGTTTGACACAGGAAAGCAAGTTTGGATGGAGAAATAGCCCATAGGTCTAGGTCATGCCACGTTGTTTTCTCTATGAATCTACTGAGCTTACCATTATTTGAATAGTTTTGTTTCCATATACTTCAAAACAATCGACATGAACTGTAGTTTCTTCGGAGGTCCCATCTGTGGTAGTGTTTGATACCATCATATCCTCTTTGGTATCGGTAACACTATTAGAAGTAGGTGTCTCACTTTCTAGATAGAGAAATCAACTGTAACATAGCATATTGTTTCAAAGCATCATTCTGTCGATATATTATCTCTTATTGAGTCAGGAGGGAGTAATTTCTAACGAGTAATTTTCAATGAAATTTTGTAGATCACACCAACTTAATGAAGGAAAACTGTAACATGATGACACCGAATAGAATTGTAATTATCCCTGCCAAACAAAACATCACTCTGCCCCGGACATGTGCCCCACATGCCATGCAAATTCGCCGCACATTTGCAGCGAATCCGCAATTTCCCATGCAAATGAGCTATGCTGCGAATGCGCATTGCCTCGAATTGGCTCTCCCGCGAATGCCCCTCCGGCGAATGCGTCCTCCAGCAAATTCCCCCTCGTCGTGTCTGTCGTACGTTTGCGCTCCAGCAAATTCCCAGCTTTATCTGCCGCACGTTCCCACTGCTGCCAATTTCCATGAGACCGTCCATGCTGCACTCTCTCGCTCTAGCGAATCTGCGGGAGCCATCTGCATGTAGAACGTTTTCCTCGAATTTGCTGGAAGGCATCCGTTTAGCATGTTAGAGCTTCTGCAAGTTGCTGGCTGTAGAGCAGCAAATTCATGTTGTGTGTTTGTGACTCTACAAACGTTTGATACACAACCCATACATGTAACATATTTTAATACACAATTTTAATACACAATGAAACTTTGTCCTGGTACATGTGAATTTGTAACTTACAGTCTCCAGACTCATTCACCAACAAAACACTGTTACAAAACCAGAACCAATCGTGCACAGCACATATGACTAAGGATTATGTATGCTGGTCAGGTCCATACACTGGCAGAGAATTGCATCAAAACAGTGGTGGGGAAATGCAAGGCCCCAGAAAGAACGGAACATGTGAAAGGGGACGGGTGCAGAGGACCACCTTTGAAAAATTGGGGCAGAATATTTAGTAGATTACATTAGGCATATCCTTCATGAAGGCAGGGGGGGGGGATGACAGAATATTTTCGTACCAGACTTGTAGTGAAAGTGTCCAGATGAACTCCTCGGTGTTTTTGTTGAAGAATAATATTGGAGGGATTGGAAAGTTAACATTTGATTTTTATTTTTAATTTTTGATTATTTTTGATTGAATTAATTTCTATTTTAATTTTGTTGTTGAATTTGTAGCTGTAACAATCACTGAGAAGACCGGATGACCGGATTGCAGGGAACTGTTTGTTTCTATAGCTAGTGAAAGTACATTTCTCCCATTAACCTCATCCGGCCAAGCTGGTGCTACGTTTGTACCATCCATTGCTCAAGTTCTAGTCCTAAGTTGTTGAATTTTGACAGTGATTTAATTAGCACCTACTGCAGCAAAGTTTTACAATCAGAATGTTATCTATCAAATTTGCACATCTTTACAACGAAGGTATAGATTTTTTATCAAACTCGCATTATGATTGATTATTCATTCTTGTCATTCACTTTATGCTGTCCAGCATCAGTCAAATATGATATTTAATATAAAATATCACATTTACAGAGCCAACATAGCTCTCTATATATTCATTTAATCATATATAGTCCACTCTGTAGACCACTCTTAGATAATGGCATAAAATTTTGTGCAAACAGTGCTCAGAAAGTGTTTGCCACAGAATCAACAACTTATAACTATAACTTGGGGTCCTCCGCGCGCTTTGTGCGAATATTTGCCACAGCAGTCCTTGCCAGAAAGTACAAATGGCTCTCCCGCGCACTTTGTGGGAACATTTTGCTACAGAAGCTCCTGCCGCGAAATACTTTGTGGCCCCCTGCACGCTTTCCGCGAACAATTAGTTCCTGTGAACTACTTAAAGCCATCTTTGCTAACTCATATGTTCGCCGCGTGTTTACCGCGAATGTCACGCACATTCACAACAAATTGTTCCTCTGGTAAGGGTACTTCAACCACATATTTGGTGAAAGTTTGTCTTTGCTTTTGACATGAGTTGATAATAATATGTTCTTTCGCTGATCAGCATATTCGTGCTTCAACTTTAAGGGAAGGTGAAAGACGAAAAAAAAAAACAATCTACTAACTGACACAGAAGGGTACATTTTGATAGAGGCTGACCTATTACAAAGAAACAAACAACACTGTGATGGAACCTGACTTGTAACAATGTCTAATCCTGGATTGAAAAAATAATGTTTCATTGCAAGATAATCAACTGCTAAGAAACGTCGGCTTACACAGAAAAAGAAAATTTCATAGAAACTGACTGCTAGTAAGAAGTAAAGTTTAGATAAAACTGTCAGCTGGTACATTGAAGTAATATGTCAGCGGAAACTGGATACTAACCCTTTAGATGTTTGACTCATTTCCCTTAATTGTCATAATTTAATGGCCAAGTGTGAGTGTGAAATGTAAATGGTAATTAAAGTTCGCGAAATAGGAAAAAAAAACGAAGCCATTTGAGTCATTTTTGGAAATTCTTAAGATGTCAGCTTATCAGGCGACGTCATTGTTGATATACCATAAGATCGAGTTGATCAAGAATGATATGGAGTGTGAAAAATAAAATAGGATGCCAAATGTACAGGAACATAAAACAATTTAACAAGTTACCTTTACGATTGTAACTTGAAGAGTGCAAAGAAATATATGAATCCGTAAGGTATGCTGATTCTAATCCTTCTTATCTCTGTATCAACTGCAAGAAGGCCGGCAACAATCAACATACCACCCATGCCGCAAATTCGATGCATTGTCCGTGTTACATTGCCGAACAGGAGAAAATGAAGAAAAACATGCGCTCTAATTTACACTGATGTCGAGCCACGCTGGTATTTCTGACACCAGCCGTTTCAGATTATCCTGTGTTTCGTGGAATGTCCAGTCAATTGTTAACAAGTGCGATGAAGTTATGGAACATCTCATTGACTATGATCCTGATATTGTGTTTGTCACGGAAACTTGGTTACAGTCCGAATTCAACGAAGTCACTGCCAAGGTTAAGTCTTATGGCTACCGTTTGTTTCATCGTCCAAGACTACACAAAAGGGGTGACGGCGTTGGTATAATAATGCGCTCTCAATCTTCTCCAGTTAATATCTCTTACAGACAGTTTTCTTCTTTTGAATACATTCTCCAATCCCTCAAGCTTTCTAGCTGTGTCAAACTTGTGCTTGTTTCTTTTTATCGTCTGCAAGAAGTCTCCTCGACTGTATTTCTTGAAGAATTCTCCTGTCTTCTTGAACATATTGTGTTAATGAGTGGCTTCATTATCATTTCTGGTGACAGTAACATCCACTGCGATAACATTACTGACAATCTAAGAAATAAATTTTATGATGTACTCTCTTGCTTTAATCTTATTCAACATGTTGTTGATTCAACTCACAAAGGTGGGCATATTCTTGATGTTGTAATTTGTACCAACAACTCTAATATTATTTCTTCTCCCTTAGTCAATGATGTTCATCTCAGTGATCACTATCCTATCACGTTTGATGTCGAAATTAGAACTGATGTTGTAATACGTAAAATTATTCAATACCGTCAGCTCGAGGGTATCAATGTAATTTATTTTTCTAATGACCTCGGTAACTGTGTGTCTGAAATCGTTTTAAATGACTTTAATACGACAGTAAATAGTTATAATACTTCTCTTACTTCTATTCTTGACAAGCATGCTCCATTGAAATCTAAGAGTATTAAAATGGCTAATAATGCCCCCTGGTTTGATGGTGAATATCAACTTAAGCGTCGTGCTCGTAGGAAAGCTGAGAAAAAATGGAAACGGTCTCATTTGGAAGTTGATAAGCAAATTTTTATCAATTTGCGGAAAGAGACTGCGCAGCTTGCACTGCAAAAGAAAATAAAATACTACTCTGAAAAAGTTCAATCTGCAAAAGGTGATCAAAGTAAGCTTTTCAAGATGATTGACACACTCCTTGATGTCAATCAGGAGTCTCTTCTTCCACATACCTCTAGCAACGCAGAACTTGTCAATGAATTTAATTATTTCTTCACTAGTAAAATAGCTAGTCTTCGCAAAGGTTTCCCCCATCATACCACAGCTGCTTCTGCACTTCATGACAGGTCCGTGATACGGTCCTCCAATGTGTTGACTGAGTTTGCCCCGACAAGCGTAGAGGAATTTCGGGAGATTGTTAAAGATACTGGTATCAAGTGCAGTCCCAGTGATCCTCTGCCCAGTAATATTGTACACGACCATATTGATATACTCCTCCCTTTCTGGTGTAAGCTTGTTAATCTTTCCCTCTCTACGGGGTCTGTAGATGGTGTTAAACAATCTGATGTTACGCCCTTAATTAAAAAACCTACTTTAGACAAAGAAAGCTTTTGTAATTATCGGCCTATTTCTAATCTTCAGTGTATTGGCAAACTGATTGAGAGAGTTGTACTTAAACGTTTAAATGATCACATGGATCGTCATCAACTCCATATGCCCCATCAATCTGGCTACAGAAAGTATCACAGTACAGAGACAGCCTTACTTAAGATTGTAAATGATATGTTATGTGATGCTGATGCCAATAATGTTTCTGTTCTTATTCTTCTTGATCTCAGTGCTACTTTTGATACTGTGGATCATGATAAACTGCTTACTGTTCTGTATCATGATATTGGCATACGTGGTATTGCTTTCAAATGGTTCAATTCTTTTTTTGATCGGCAGGTCTCAGAGAGTTAAAGTTGGCTCTAGTTTCTCTGGCTATATCGATATTGAGTATGGTGTTCCTCAGGGGTCTGTCCTTGGCCCCGTTCTGTTTAATATATATATTCGTTCTTTATACACGAAAATTGAAAACCTTGGTTTTAAGATTGAAGGGTATGCTGATGACCATCAGGTGTATAAGTCCTTCTCTCCTGCCTTCCAATCACGTGTCTTGAATCATGACATTCAACAGTGTTTTTCCGTTTTAACTTCTTGGATGAATTCTCATTTTCTGTGTTTAAACCCAAGTAAAACCGATATTATTCATGTTGGCCGTGACAATGTTTTGGGTGACATCAGTATTGGTGGCACCTTTATAAACAGCAATGATTGTGTAAGGTTCGCCAACTCCGTAAAAAGTCTTGGTGTTTGCCTAGATAATAAGCTTACGTTTGTCAAACAAATCTCTGCTACTGCTTCCTTCTGCTTTTCTGTCCTTCGTAAACTTTCTAAGCTCAAACCGTATTTAAATTCTGATCAGCTTAAGACTCTTGTTACGGCATTAGTTCTCTCTAAGATCGATTATTGTAATTGCTTGTATTATGGTATTAATCAGAGTTTCTTGAATAAACTACAGATTGTTCAAAATTGTGCTGCTAGGTTAATTTATGGTAGAAAGAAAAGAGAACATGTTTCTGACCTCTTTGTTCAGCTGCACTGGTTGCGTGTTCGCGAAAGAATCTTTTTCAAAGTTATTTTAATGGTTTTCAAATGCCTCCACGGCTTAGCTCCGGTCTACTTATCAGATCTCTTCACCACTTCTACTCTTTCTAATGCAATTGTCTTACCAAATAATACTTCTACCCTCTGTGACAGATCATTTGTAATTTGTGGTCCTAAATTGTGGAATTCTCTCCCTGTTGATCTCCGGAACATGCACAGTATACATAGTTTCAAGAAACACCTAAAACATTTTCTCTTTTCTAATGCGAATAATTTTGTAATGAAGCTCAATATTAAGTAAGTGCCTTTTGTATACATTTATTGTTCTTTCCATTTTGTTTTCTATTATTTTAAATTGTTTTCTACTATTTAACATTGGTTATTTTGTTTTCAGCACGACCGTGCATGCCTTGTAGTCAAGGTAGAGGCTGTGCATAAACCTTTCATTCATTCATTCATTCATTCATTCATGTGATCTATCCATTATTCAGAAGTTTTTTGCTGTATTGTTTGGAACAGAGTCTTACAAGTGGTAAAATGAAACTTCTTAATAAGTATCTGCCTTGTTTCTAAACGTCAGGTTGTCCTACCGTCTGACCAACTATGCGATTACACGTGTGTTGTTAGAGTCCATGTGTAGAGGCTGAAGCAATTGAGTAAAGATCAGTGCCCCCTGATCAATTGGAATGAACAATACATTAACAGTGACAATCATGCCAAACTCACACTGAAGTATATTTTCACTCCTCCAATACAATACAATACTCCTCCAATACATTTAAGGTAAATGTTTGTAAGTGTTAATTTACGATAAATTAAATGGGTATGTATTTATCTGGTTCAGAGTCAAATTTATATACTGCTCGTGGCTTGGACATAACATATCACCGATGAATATTTCTGTCGAAAGAACGAGCAACGAATCTATACACCTGAACCTAAGACAACGGCTTTTTGTTGATTTGATAGCTTGGTTGTAATGGGTCTTTGTAATGTAATTCTGATAGACAAGTACAAGAGCAATTTTGTAGTTTGTGTTACAATACCGACAATGCATTCGTTTCTCTTTAAATTCTGTGCCAGCTTTGCCACCCCTTGATAAAATTGATGTTTGGATTCTAGCCATGCTGTTGACACACATTTACTATAATTCATAACCAAATAAGGAAAAAACTACAACCAATCTGAGGGTGTAATAAATCTGATTTGTTTTTATACGACAAAATATACCCAGTGGCAGCACCAAGATTTGGAGTGGTGGGGGTGGTTGGGCAAATGGAGTCTAAGAACTCTGTTGGGAGACAAAAATTTTTGTGTTGCTCGAAATTGAACGGAAAGCGCAAGCCCAGCGAGTGATAACAACGGGCCCGTCGAAGGGCTCTTCTTGGTCCGTCCACGGGCAAAGCCCTGATGGAGGACCAGTGTCCAGACACGGGGAGCTCTGAGGGTGCAGCATATCTGTTTGAAAAATTAAATCCTAGGATTGGCATATTTTTGTTCAAACTGACTCATTACACGCAGATATCCCAAACGATTATTTTAGGCTGTTTCTCTCTAAGTTAACGAAATGAGAAAGTCGGTGTGGGTCCATGAGAAAAAGTCCTGGACCCTGGGCTTTTAGCAAATCTCTGGGTGAAAAATGAAGTCTCACGATAATGTATTTCAAATAGTGAAAAGTTACGATCCTTGTGGGGTCCAGAGGCAAATTCTGCTGGGGCTCCACCAGGGAAGCTCCACGAAGTTCCATGACTTTGCCATATCACTAGGTGAGAAATTTCATGGACTTCCTGGAAGAGGAAATTAAGTGGAAAGTTATGAACATAAGCAAGACATATACATATATGTATTTGACTGGTCCCCACAGCTGAGTTAACGAGTTGGCAACTGGTGGGAAAAGGTTCTTACTGAGAGGAAATGTCCCCCATGTCCCCGTTGATGCCGCCACTGAATATATTTTCATAGATATGAAACTAATATTTTAAATACGAGATATTGTAAACTTACAACAGTTTCCAACCAGTGCAAGAGTTACAAAAAGAAAACAAAAGAACAAAAATCTTTCCAGGCAACCGTTATTGATATTGTTCACAATTAACACTTTTACACTTTTATTATTTTACCACACTTACCTTTTGACCATCTGCTGCAAGTTGGACGTACATGTTCAAACCTTTTATCAAAGTCACACAATTCTAAGAATAGAGACAAAAATGATAGAAATTTCAATGCTTTTATTTGTCTAATTACACAGGGCTATTTAACACAATGAAAAAAAAAAACAGAAATGGTAAAATCAAATATGTCGGAAAAGTACCACTGAAGATATGTGATAAAGATTGTACGCATTATTATTTTTCAAAAATGATCCTAAGGTAAGTACCAAATGCCATGAAGATGGCAACACATTGTCAGGTGGCTATGTACATGAACTTTTAAGTTGTTACACATGGTAAACCTAACGTTTCCTAATAATAACGTTACCTAATGTAAATCAAATCTAATATTTGAGCCTTCACTCATGGCTACACAAAACCTACACCTACGAAACCAAATTATGCTTTGCCTTCTCATGGGACTATCACACTTACATACTCAATGACATCAAGAAAACCTCCCCACTAAGGGATTAAATAAATCCTTAATATCTCAGGGATTAACGTTATCTAAGTTTCCAGTCTGAGATCATTACGATATCCAAAGTAAGAATGACAAATAAATCTTTCAAATCACTTGAGATTATTATACCCTCCAATACGAGTTGGATGATCATATTCTCCCAGGTGAGTAGGCTAAACATAATGTTCCGCCTCGATCAAGTGGATCGACAAATGCTCTTCACCAAGGGATATCTTACAATGCTCTGGTTGTGAGATCAGTCTTCAAACTACCTTGTTCATGGATCAACACTGCTTCTCTACTTAGGGAGATTAACAGAGCCTCACCACTGATCATGGAAAAAAACCCCTCTTAACAGAGGGATATCAAGCAACGTTTCAACTCTGGATATCTGGAGATCAACGTGACCCACTGAAAGTGAGTGAGCACAATCTCTCTTTTCAGTTAAGAGTGCAGTTAGAGGTTAGAAAACCTCCCAGATTTAACATATTGGTCACTGTATTAACTGTGGCTCAAATATGGCTCAACATTCAGCCAACGTAAGACAGCTGGCATTTGTTCACTGCACATTGGCCCAACGTTGGGCTAATGTTAGACAATCAATCGTTGGACAGTGCACATTAGGTCAACGTTACACAATTAGCCGTTCAATGTAGGAGAGCCAACTGCTCGGTCTTGTACAGTGGATCAACGTAGAACAACTATTGTTGGGTTAGTTCACCACTATGCAACGTCTTGTCAACGTAAAAAAGCAAATGTTGGGCAGGGAACATCGGTCTAACGTTGGATCAATGTAGGACAGTAAATGGTTAGGCCTATGTCCGAACTTACGAATCAACGTAGAACAACCAAACGTGGGTAGTTCATGACTATCCCACGTTTTACAATCAGCCCTTGGACCATGTAGATTAGATCAACTTTCGACCAACGCAGGACCCGGAACTGTCGATTAGTGTATTGGACAAACGATGGGCCAACGTTAGAGGAAGGTATGAGACCCTGCGTTATGAATATTTACAATTGTTACTATATTTAGGGAATTAAGGGGACAAAATATAATTTATCCATAATTACAGGTTAATTAAAAGACTAAATGGTTAGTTAATAGAAAATATTGTCTGTTTTTATTATACATTGAAATGGATAAACAGATTTTGTGTAAATATCATTGATTCTGAAGTTAAGTAATTACAGGACTTGTAATCACATTGTGTGTATTGTGATGATTTTTGTATTAATACTGGTGTCATGTGCAACGTTACTAAATGGGACTAATGCAAGCCATGTATGAGGACGCTGCCAAAGCCCACCCAGCAATAGCATTAAACCCCAAGAGTGCATTATCCTACCGTCAAAAAACAGGTCCAACCTTGATTAACCTTGTTCATACATATAAAACGACGAAAGAAAAATAAAATTTGGTTCCTAAGCAATGGCACTGTTATTCAATGCGAACCACGAGATTTGGTAAACAAGATTCACATCATGTCAGCGGTGTTCATGCGCGATACACTTTAACAATAGCAATGATAAAAAATTAACGATGGCAAAAATTCATGCGTGTACATAGCACGTTGTGGTATACTAATGCTGTGGTTCAGTGTTCGTGTATTCATTTTGAATTGACTGCTTCAGTTACATGATAGCTTTGCTTTCCTGAAATCACGTTGGAATTTACCTACAGATTAGACTGATTTTCGATAAAGACAGTTACAGATTTATTCAATGTACATTTCGAAAAAAGCTTGGCCATGTTTGACGTATAACAATAACTCTCAGGCCTAATAGTCCATATGACATTGATTTCGTTGGAAGAAATCGTCATGCAAACGATATGGGACCCTTTGACTGTGAGTGTTTTATGCAAAATTTTGGAACTATAAAAAACACAGAAGACGGATCATCCATGGTCAAAACGTTACTGTCACAAATAACTACAGGATTACTCTATGACTGCTTTGGCATAGGCCTGAGTTTTAAGTCTTGATTGCCAAGACCTTTCCCTTCGAATATTTTACAGCAAACTGCTATTAATAAATACATTATTTTTGCTTTGGAATTCTCTTTTTCTATGAATACTGATCTGGTGGTTGTATGAAACCCCTGTAAGATGGCAATGGATCACAGTCTTAGTCCTCTTTTCGATTTCATTGCATACGGAATTGTTTTAGTACTTCTCGCAGAATTGACAAAGACGACATTCTACATCAAAGATGTTTAAAATCTGCTGAATAAGGTTTCGCGAGACACAATTCTTAAATTTAGAGAGGTAAGATTACTGTTAGGAGGAATTACCACTGACTTTATCACTTTTTATTGCTCGGTACATTTATTTAATTTTATTTACGTACCTTTACATTTCACATTTTAGGTGGATTATTCCTTAGGTCTAACGTCAGATCTATGAAAGTCAAAGCGAATGCTATTTCACTACTGCCATTACCAATAATTGTTTCGTGTAAAGGCCTGTCCATACAGGATGCGTTGAGTTCCGTTCCGGATACCACACGTTTTTGTTTCCGCATCCTTCCGGATACGTCAAGACGCATGCCTGTCTGTACAGGATGCGTTCACACTACGTCAATGTCGATGCGTCACTTTGAGATGCAGTGTGTAGTTTCCAATGACAATGCATGCTGATTGACAAAAAGGTGTATTTAAATCGAAGAATGCCAAGAAAATTTGAGAATTAAATACATTCTTGATAGTCGCTCTTGCCATTGGTCATGCTTTTACGGTAGTAATCGACACAAGATGGGCAAGTTTTGTGAAAAAAATGTAAAATTTTATTTGATATTATTCCTAAACACATTCAGTTTGTCACAATTTATCCGAATTGGTTCAAAATTATTCAAAATGGGTTTATCTCGATGGATTTCAGTCAGTGGCGTACCCAGGATTTCTCTCATGGAAGTGTAGGGACATGCAGTATGTTGCGTGATCCCCCGCCTGGGGGAGGTGTCCTATTGGAGGGGCTGTCCACTTCCTCCTTTGCAGAGGTTTGAAACATTAGGTGTCTCTGCATGCAATCTGGTGTCACGTTGGGTACCTTTTGAAGAAAAAATTGTGTTAAAAAGTTTGCGTAGTTTTAGGAACAAAAACAAATCGGCATCAGTGGATTGATTAGAATGGAAATATTCAACAATCACAGTCTATCATTATCAAGTTGAGTAGCCCAATCGAGTGAAGTTTTTTTTTTGGCCCAGATCGCTTGTGGGCCCAAAACATTGTCGCTCTACTGTATTATTGTATTCTTCCGCTGATGATTGACCGTGATGTATCCTCGTGGTTTATCCAGTGGATAACCAACGGTTACCTGACCGCAATAGGCCAATATTAGTGGAGGATTCTTCCCCAGTATGTGTGGGTACTCTTTCACACCAAACCTGGTCACGATAGATCGCTAAGGTGCAGAGTAATGTAAACAAGACCCAGACTTCTCGGTCCTTAATTCGAGTACCTTGATGGACCTTTCATGCATGAATCTGAGAACTAGGTGGGGTTGGAATAATCCATTATCCCAACTTTCAGTAAACGAGCACCCAACCGTTTGGTCAACGTAATTTGCCAACGTTGGTGCAACAAATATTTTTATTATGTGGACAACAGAACCCACGTAGGGAGGAACATCAGCGCAACGCTCCTACTAATGAGATCATTAGAACATCGTCATCGACATTACAGCTCTCCACACCAAGGGATCGACTCAATCTCGATAATTATGAAGATCAACAACGCTTCTCATTTGAAGACCTACATTACTCACTGTAGCTACATCAGCACAAGCACCCTAATCATGAGATCACCATAGCATCGCATTCGTAACAATTGAATTTTCGATACGCAGGGAACGACATAGCCAATACTAGATATCCATACTCAGGGAGATCAATTCAATCCAACCAACTTAGCAAGATCGACAAATTCCCTCTGATTTAAAGACCCAAAAATTCACTTAGGGACATACTTTTTTAGGGTAAAAAACGAACATTGTACACTCAGGAGCAAAAACCTTTATACTAGGGGAGAAAACAAACTCTCTCTGATGTAATGACCTAAATATCCACTTAAGGACATTAGCAAAATTCACCTTCGCATGAGATCACCATAAAATAGTCGTCATAGAACTGTGCATACTCAGGGAACAAAAAACCTCGATACACAGGAAGATTAAATAAATTTTACGAAGTTGGGAAAATCAGCAAACTCAATCTGATCAGATATCAACTCAATCTTCTCCAATCGGGAGTATTAATGCAACCACTCTAATCGTGAGCATGAATAAAACCTCCTAAGTCACACTAAATGAACGCATTCAAGTGAAAGGTTATTAAGATTTCGGAGAGGTACTTTTAATACTCAAAATGTTTCAACACAACTTCCTAACGAGCCTAATGCTGATTATGAAGACATCATTGCTATGTTGAAGACATCATTGCCATCTCATAATCCTGTCTATAAAAATAAGATTAATTTCCCCGCTATTAACGAGTTTCAGTATAGGCATGTCACATTTGAAGTTTCATTCGCCCTTTTGTACATCAAGCAAAATTCCATTTAACAAACACTGATTTGTCACTCTGGCAAACTGATGTATTACTTTGATGTATGAATGTTTAGCTTAAGAAATTAGTCTGGAGAATCTTAAAAACTGAAGTTTTCATTTAAAATGAAGAAGTTAAATAAAAAGAAAAACATCGATGATGAAGTACGGCATGCCGCTGAACTCGTGCAGTAAACAATATTTGTAATTTTGTGATGTTATTATGACTCTAATATTAATTCACGTCTGGTAACAAAATAAACCTTAAAACCATACATATATTTAGCTTTTAGTATCGAAGTGTAGGTCGCTAATTGTAACAATAATTTCTGTCAGAATGAATTACAGACCTCGAAAGTACATGACATTCTTGTAAACAAACCGTAATTTGTTGTAATTATCTGTCTGTTTTTTTTCACGAATAACAGGAAGGCTCCCTCAATCACACAAACCTGTTTTAATGCAAAATGATTTTGTAAATTAGCACATTAATGTACTTATTCAAAAGAACAGAACTGACCGCAATATTTTACTAGCTGCAAGAATTTGAATACTAATAATAGTCAAAGATATAATGAATCTTCCTTTGACCAAAGATATAACACTTCCATTAATTTTCACTTTCTCAGTTCACTGTTGTGTATCGCTGAAGCATTGAAAACTCAATATCAAAATGTAACGCCATTATCATCAGCTCTCTAATGAGTAGTTGAATAGGAAATGCTGATCTAGAAATACAGTACTAAGTTATATGAGTTTAGTGATTGAGTTGTATGTCAGATTTATATTTCCAACGAATCGCATATTCATTTAGAGCAACCAATGTACTGATGAAGCATACTTACTGCCTCCTCTTGCAAGTGCTACAAAGAAAGCCAAAGAAAGCACAAAAAACAGTAGATCCATTTCATTTGCCATTCTGTTAGTTTAAGATGAAAGAAATATTTCCGATTTCAATGATGTAGTTCAGTCAGTTTTCAGTTGTGATACTCAGTCGTTGGTTTTTGTTCTAGTAGTAATGGTGTTTTTCATAGCTCAAAGTCGGTGGATTGGATAAAGCTTTTCCTTATTTCCACTGAATTTTACATTCAATTCTTAAAAAATATTAATGAGCCACAAGAAATACAATTCTTCAAGCTTGAGCCAAACGTTACTGAGATCCTGCATCCTGATTGGTTCAAGGTGACCTGCTAATCCTCAGCAACAGTAAATCCCATTAGTGTGCAAACAGAAAGCAGTTGGAGATGCCTGAGACTGCTGTTGCTAAATAACTATCTGTTTATTTAGAGCAGGGACTTATTATTTTAACAGCCCCGGTTCAGAGACGGTTAAACGCGAGTTACAATGTAAACAGTGTGATGAAACAAAAAATTATAGTACGTACACATGGCAAGCTAGGCGTGATACAATATTGCAGATAAGCCTCGGTAATAAAAAAATTAAAAAAAAAACGATCGAAAAGTAGTGTTGAATAAAGCGAACACTCCATACAGGGGATGGGATAATGGCTGATACTGGTCATGCACACGAATGAGATCAATGTTACTGGCTATTTGTGAGGCCAAGGCTAGACGTCTATATAGTATAAAACAGGAAATCATATGTGAATCGCTCGTGAATATGCTCGAAATAGATTTAATTGTAGCTGTTCAAGCAGTCCAGTTCCTAATCTTCACAAGCCTAAACATATCATCGCCGGCACATCGAGGACAAATGAACACTACATAGGCCTAGATAAGACCAAACGTTCCTAATTTAGGTCCCGTAGGCCTTAATGTCATCTGGAGGCAGTTTGAAAGTGAAGTCTCTCCTGTAGGCTAGGACGTTGATAGGACATTGTGGATTCTTGGCTTTTCAGTGTTGGAATTACCTATAGCGCGGCCACGTCCATATCAACAAACTTCCCTAAGATATGATATTTTCTCTCTTTTTGTGAAATCTTTGATTCGCTTTGACTTGCTAGTTGGGATTTTGATTCAATACTCCTTTCATTTTACTCAACATTCACAGTGTACAACGAACAAAAGTTGTTTTGCATATACCTATGTAAATTGATAACTTTACAAACTTCGACCTGCATGTTTATCGCACATGGAGTTTTTATGACAGCTACTACCCGGTGTAATGTTGCCATTAACGAGCTACTAAAGTGACGATTCTTTTGTTTGTGTTCAAAGAATTAAAACTAAGTGATGAGGGTCTAGAAACTGTCAAATACGAAGCCTTTGATTAGTTGAAAGGTGACCTACAATTTTGCACACAACTACTTGGGACACCCCGCTCCCCCTTTCAGTTGGCTAAAGAATTTTCCCATACAAAAGTTTTCTATAGACTTCAATAGAAATGTCTATAGAGCACTATAGAACCCTACAGAGTCAACGATTTCTACAGAAATGCTTGAATTCCTCTATAGAAATTTGTAGTTTCTTTCGAGTTCTACAGAATTTACAACTTTCTATACAATAGTTTCACTAAGGAACATACTCTATAAAACATTGAACTCTCTATAGAAATTCTATTAGTGGTACACAGTACACTTGACCCTAATAAAAAACCCTTAAGTATAAGCCTATAAAACTTTCATGAATTGGATGCAGTAGAAATGGTTGAAAAGCTTTTTGATCGATGGCGGCGCGGATCCAGGTGGAGCATGCCCCCCCCCCCCCCACATCCTTTTTTCGATAAGCAATAAGTTACTTTGATCAACTTTTTTCCCAAATACTCAGGAAATGGCTAAGTAGATATATGGAGAGTATCCCCAGATGCTGGGAAATCGTATCTACAATTCAAACTCCAACACCCTTCGGTCGACGGTGTATGCCCCCCCCCCCCCTTTCTCACAATCCTGGTTAGATCCGCGCATCCTTTCACGGTGTGTAGGAAGAGGCAAACCTCTGCGTCAGCCTGAATTAAGGGTTTTTCGATGAATTGAATTTTTCACTTAATAAAAAGCTGTGAAAAAATACGTGTTTCTCTGTCGACACACCGTTTCTATGTTGAAAAAAATCGTTGATGATGGAAAACTAGCTAGGTAACATGGGTGATCTTGGGAGCAAAATCACATGGGTCCCATATGGATTCAACTACATGGAGCCGATGTGTTTTCTGGGTTTAATGACACCAGGGTAAAGAAAAAATTGTTTTTGTTTAATCGCTATTGTTAGAATTATTGCCAATCGGGCATGACATAATTATCTCAACGTTAGCATTTCAGTTTTGGCATAAAAAGTTTAATGTTCTGGTCATGGTGCACATGTTGCTTGTAGTTGGAAAACGTCTTGACAACGTAAACAATCATGAAGAGATTGTACTCTTCTCTGCTCTTTCCTTACAGCCGCAGGTATACTATTTCTAGTCGTCAGTGTCATAAAATGATAAAGAACCTGAAGCCATACATACATGATGTTTGCAAACAATTGTTTCGACAGTTACAGATCTTGCTAAATGTACTGTTAATAATCACCACCATTTATCTGATTTCCGGATATAAAGCAACGTATTCCATCATTTTTAAGATACTGCCTTTTGTTTTTAAGACGCGTGTAGGCCTAAATGCCTTGCCTATAACAAAGTGCAAACAGTAGGTACGTATGACAATTGCATCAATTGCATTATTTTCGTCGTATTTGTCATTCATCAATCATACAATAAGTTAGAGATTTTGTCAATCATAAATTAGGAATCATCCTTATCTCATCGCCCTAGAAGGAATAAGATGAGATATTGTTGTTTTTGAGAAAAAAAGCCAAGTTTGCCCCAAAATTGCTATTTCCAGCATATCTTGAGAAGTAGTTGAGCAGTTAATGCAAAATGTTGCAAAAACTTACCTGAGAACAAAATATTCAAGGTATATTACTTTTGTAGAAAAGAGAGTAACATTTGCTTATAGAAAAAAGTCAGCTTTGTCCCAAAATTTGTATTTCCAACATATCTTAAGAAATATTACACAAATTAACTTTAAGTTTTGTAAGGACCTACCTAAAAACACATTGTTCAACATTTTAATACTGTAATAGTAAATCCAGTGAATTTTGGTGATTTTTTAGAAAAAGAAAGCCAGTTTCGTCCCAAAATTTGTATTTCCAGCATATCTTGAGAACTATTACACCAGTTAAGTTTAAGTTTTGTAAGGACTTACCTGAAAACACATTGTTCAACACTTTATTACTGTAATGGTAAATCCAGTGAAATTCGATGATTCTTTTAGAAAAGAAGCCAGTTTTGCCCCAAAATTTGTATTTCCAGCATACCTTGAGGCTTGAGAACTATTGGACCAATCAGCTTGAAGCTTTGTAAGGAATTACCTAAGAACGCATTTTTCAACATTAATGTAATGGTAAATCCAGTGAAATCTCAGTGCTGATATTCGAGACAGCTAATTTTGCCTCAAGACTTGTATTTCCAGCATGTCTTGAGAACTATTGGAGCACTATACACAAAATTTTGAAAGGCGGCTTCAATAAACACAGTAACGAAGATACAGTATATCCCTCTTGTAGTAAACTGGTGAAATTGTATGATTGTTTGGTAAAATATAAATAGAGCCGGTATAAGAGCCAATAGACACCGCCTTTAACTTTAGCCAAAACAACTTTATCGGGTCTGGCCCCTGTGGGTAATGTCTATGAATAATCCTGCAATTATGAAAACGTTATTTTTAAGTCAAACAATAATTGTAGCAGAAACAGGTCCTGCACTGGTAAATAGGAGACTAATGTGCATTTACCCATACAAGGATGCTCTTATATCCGGCCCCTAACTGTAACCACTAAGCCTAACCTATAGGAAATAATCCAGTGTTATAATTGTAGCGTAATATGCACAGATACTTTTGAGCTGTTATTGTTATCGTTACTTTAGCCTAAGAAGTTGCACCAGGCTATACGCTTTAGCTTGCTACCTTACAGTATGTCTCTCGTGCCGTTCATGTAATGAATTGTTGATATAATCCTTTATGAAGCTATGGTTTGTTGACCTAAACATAACTTTCAAAAAAAGTTTTAGAAAGGATTAAGCAGGATAGGCTCTCAGTGGTTGCAACATGTAGTTGCAATAAACTATTACAAATCCCTATGTGCAGTCCCTGTATTGAAATCAATGCATGTTGGCGATGAGATACGCAACTCCGTGGATTGCCCTCTTGTTATATTGTTTGTTATCAATGGCGAAAAGAGGTTTTTGAAAATTAATATATTAGAGTGCGTCTTTAACTGTCAGTGGGAAGGACGTATCATATATAGAGTGAGACTTTAACTGTCAGTGGGAAGGACAACATTGTTCATATCAAGGGTACCATCAAACGTACCAGACCGATCGTTTACTTTCTTCAAGAGATAACTTATCGAAACACTCTAATGATAGAATACATTGTCAACCATCATTTTCACAATAACTGATGTAGCTATTAACCTAGACATATTAATTCTACACCACAATGAAAACACTAAAGTTAAACGTTATTGAGGACTGTAGCTCTTAATCAACAAGGCAGTTTCAAGTTTGCAACCCTTTGATTTAAGCACAGCATGAAATTTTTATGTTAGATGGAGCTAAACGCAAATCTATTTGCACAGACAAAAAAACTGTAAAAACATAAAGCAAAGATCACAACGTTGCTCATCGAGATGGCATATTTATGTTCACTTGAATCAGAAACCATTATCAATTGTTCAGAATAATAGCCCTTTATGAATTAAATAAAAACTAGTTATTACACTACCATCAATGGTGATATTGATCTTTCGGAAAATTAAAATCTTGCTACTTCACCCAGTTTAGTAGCTGTATATGGTAACAAAACATGAGTACCGCATGATCAAGTTCATGATCATGTTCGTACATCAGCAAAGCACAAACTTAACACAGGGACATGTGATATACAGCAGCCAAGTTTGTTGGAGTCGATCGTCTTGTAGAGAGATTGAAGAGAGGCTTTGAATGAAGTTACTATTCCATGTTTGCTTTAATCGTATTACTGCCAAAGCTTAATTAATGTAATACGTAGGTGGCTTTCACACTCAGGGAGCAAACCCAAAGTTGCCTTAGCAGAGACGCCAGAGATGATTCTTTAGGTAACGTAGTTATCTTGATTAAAAATCAAATGTATCAATCCATCAATGTAACAAAATAAGTATAAAAGGTATAGAGTAAGTCCCATGAGTGTGGAGAGAAAAAACAACAACAAACCAGAATTGAAGAATGTGTTTTGATGATGTCGTATTTTTATTACAGGGAAGTGTGCAGCAATAGCTAGCTAATTATCACTTCCATTCATTCAAAGCACGCCGAGGTTAGTAATGAAAAACATTGCAACATTAACAAGTATTGAACGAGGCTTTTGTTCCAACATTTGCACTCATGTTGGTCAATTAATTGCCCTCTTGTGGAAAGGAATAGATTTCTGCACTAAGTGAAATACCCGTGCATACTAGATCTGAAGTCAGAACAACTTTCTATTGCTGATATATTGGGCATTGAAACTATGTACTCACGTTATGAGCGGACTGATTCCTGATTGAAATTTGAACGCTGATGTAAGACAATGAAAACAAAATCAGACTCTATGTTGCACACGTACACACTAAGTTGAGGGACTTCAAGATTCCCATATATGATGTTTCATTTTCCAGCATGGTCATCCACCCAAAATAGGATTAATTGTCAACTCAAAATTTCAATGACCTATCAAGTGTAAAGTCGGCACTGGAAAAGATCCCACAACACATACACCCTATTTTCGATTATTGTTAGCTACTTCAAAGAAAGACAAGCTACAAAGGGTTTCTTTGTACTCAGCGTTATTCACATTAAAGTGCTTAAATATTGATTTGCGAAATTCCTATTGTTTAAAGTCTGCTAACGGTTTAACCTCATATGACACTCACCTCCACCAAAATTCACAGGCTTACATAAGACAGATAAAATGCGATACACCTAGACACCATATATTCACTCAGTCAAAGATAATTCTGTGAGATATGTGTTGACAATATTTTTAAATATTGTCAACACGTTAAAAAAAATAATTGAGTTTAGTTCACAGTTGGGAACGCTCGTAACATGTGTTGGACCACTGTATTTTGAATAAACTAAGGTACAGCACTACGTGGGATGATATGAGGCATATACACCATAAAATTAATGATACACACATGGCTCTTTTTCATGAAACAATGGTAAAATACAATATGTACTTTACAAAAGATATGCACCAATCCAATAAAGGAGTTTAATTCACTCTTAGATAACTACCACCATCAACATGATTTCCTTGCCCCTAACAGAGACGTTCCTTCGGGGAGTATTAGAAGAGAATTTTTAGAGTACTTCGCCCTAATTATATATTGTTCGGATTAACTGTTCACATTTAACATTAAACTACATATAGATAAATGCAAACCCTTGTCCTCATACAGTTCCCCTCAGTAAGACTGCCTCACAATGTTCTGCCTGTTTGTCAGTTTTCGATATCCTGGACTTAATTAGTTATTCAGAGGGTACCTGACTATAAATCAACAGCCATATTTTGTAGCGTCAGCTGAAATGACTTCACAGAATCTAGTTAACTGTATCACCAAGCATCAAACAAAGAAATATTGGTCAAGTATAGTATTTAAAAGGAATAATTTGGGGAGTGTGGCTTATTTCCAAGAAATGATTTTGACCTTATTGCAAGACTATTATATCACGATGAAATTAAGTGTTAACCATCATATTCAGAGTCCTGCATTTTATCTGCATACTACCCTTGATATATTCATGATACTTACAACACAATACAACACTCGATGAAAATTTGTCACGAACCGTCTGTCATTAAAGAGAATAATTGCTTGTATGTGATTTCAAGAGGGCATGAAAGGTTTGCAATAGCTGGAAAAGATGCGTGATGTTTGCCTAGCTACGAATCAAAATACAAATATTAATAACAAACCTGCTTCTATCTTTAGCCTTACTCGTAATCAGAATCTGCGAGCAGAAACTGTAATACAGAAAATCAAAGATCTCAAAGAGACCCATAAAGATGTCGTCTGCATGTTTAATTTGAACAGACATCATTCATTGACAATATAACACTTGCACATTTAAATGCAAAACAACTTTTGGTTGCACTGTTCGTCATGAAATCCTGCAATTATGCAAATTATTTTTACGTGGAATAAGAGCAGAAACACGTGGTATAGGTACCATTTTGGACCAATTGGGTGCTTTATAGACTTTACTGCAATCTATGGATATAACCTTTTATAATGGCGTAATAACAAATATTTTGAGCAAAAGGGTCGAGTATATGTTAATATTAAGAAGCAAACCGGATACAAACTTTAGTAAGGAAGTATTTAACAAATGTCTCTCGTGCCGTTCATGTAATGAATTGTTGATATAATCCTTTATGAAGCTATGGTTTGTTGACCTAAACATAACTTTCAAAAAAAGTTTTAGAAAGGATTAAGCGATAAGTGAAAGATGTTGAAGATGATGAAGTTCAAGTGACAAAGTATGACAATAAGATGATATTTGTTAGTCTTCATGCATCATGGTTACAAAATTTATGATATTTATGACTCCAGAGGATAACTTACTTCACAACACCCCTGTTTCCCCGTAAAAAAAGAGAAAAATACAAATAAAAGTCCTACTTAAATCTAAGAGATTGTAACAGTATACATCGTGTTTTCAAGGTTTTCGGTACTAGACTACGGGGTAAAAACCTGTTTGAAATGTCAAACATTTTGAAAACTATCCATGCTTTTTATTTTGACCTATTGGGTTTATGATAAAAACAAAAACATGCACAACGAAACAAACAAGTAAACTTACGGCGCAGTCAATATGGTTGTACAACATGGCAATATTAAGTTAAGGTTCTTGCAATCAGATCCTATACCCAAATTTTTGCTGCACCACCATTCTCAACTTCAGCAAATTGAATCTTGAAAAATATTCAAGGTTTTTCTTTTGATATATTTATTTGTTTTTCAGTGTACGTTAGAATCTTTCTTAGAATCCATCCATTACAGCTTGGTAGAAAAACATGTTTTTCAAGGGATATTTGAGCTTTTTCTCAGTATGATTTGTATAAATGACAAATATTCTAGGCTATCACCTTGGATCTTTTCGAATTCTCTCTTCTTAACTACATGTGCAAATGTTGAATGGGATTTTTCAATGCAGTATTGGAATTTTTATGCCACATTCATTGCATGCATAGCTTTATAGTAGTGCAAAATATGATTTATGAAATATGATGAAACTAGTAGTTCTTATGTCAAACTTGATATGTATTTAATTTGTTAGTCGGTTTTCTATCCGTTTATTTGTTTACGAGCGGTGTAATTAATTGTATTTGATGAAACGTAGCTTGCAGCGGACGTCCTATGTGCTGTTAAAAGTCTCTCCAAGTTATATGGCTTTACTTTGTCACACTACAAAATGTAGAACACGAAATTGTTCCAAGTTCATCGCTATATCTTTATCTTTATCAGCAATGAGTGTCCTCCATACGACCTGTGAGTATTTTGAGGTCTCATTAGTTTCACAACTTTGCCACATGTCTACTAGTTATCTAGGTGCTTTTAGTGATCTTCAAGCCTAGCATTTAGGTGCCTTAGCACCCTAAATTTTTCAATTTGGTCAAAGCCAGTAAGAATAAACGTTTGTCTACTTTGAACAGAAATGGTGATAGTTAATGTACCAGAAAATGGGAAACACTGTATGTGAAGCAGACATTAATGATAAGTTGAGAGAGTTGTGGGTCCATTTGCATTGTGATGCCTGTTATCAATCACAACACCGCACCCTGAGCATCACGAACTAATCATTAGATTTTATATGAAAACTACAACAAAACATCCTACACAGCTGTTTTTCAGAATTTACATAGCATCAATAAAGAAATACCAAAAACTAACGCAAAGTACTGTCAAGATTTAAAAAAAAATGACAGCACTCTTTTTCCTTTTTCTTTCCGTACTGCCTAATACTTTTGATTCTGCAAATCTATACAATTGTTCTTACAATTTAAGCAGTCTACTATTAGTGATGGAGGTAGAGTGTCAATGCAGTGGCAGATATACAAAACGATGAAAGCATTTTGACGGATGTCAATTGTGGCATACAAAAAGGGGCCACAAGAAGTACGTGAAAGTCTGTTGTACGTTGTTAAGTCACATGAAATCAACATGGGTCAATTACAACAACACAAAATGTGCGCGCAATGTTTCAAAAGGTGACTATAAGTCATTTAAGGTCAACGACAGTCAAGTAAGTAGTAACTTCGCACACACAATGTTTGACAACAGGAATCCCTAGTTTACTTCAAATTTAGTATGCACGTTTAATGGGTACCACTTTTACTTCAGAAATCTGAGTCATGTTTGAATTTCAAACAATCAAAAGGGAGAAGACACAACTTGAAAACATGATTGATAGATTGACGCTCTGCGGCTTCAAATAATATTGTTTAATTTCTCTTACATGGGTAACGAATTCAGCTCGTGATAAAGCCACCTCAAAGTGCGTTTAGTCGTTTGGAGACATGAAGATATCTCCCCAATCAACACAGAAGTGACCTATACATACACTTTGTATGTGATACGAACTGCTGAAAAGTAACAAAATGGAAACAATTTCTACCCATATAATCCATGTAGTTTTATCTCCAGCAACATCTTTGATGTACCAAACCTACAGATTTGGCCTTCATGCATATTGTATGAACTTGTGCAGGCAATAGAGACTATATATGAATGGTATCGACTGCTTAAAAATACTGTAATTCCAGATAAAACCAGATACTCAGAGATTGGTGAAGGTTGCAGTTTCATTACAGAAAAAATTAGTCATGGCCCACATGTAGGACTTATTAATCTGCCACACTTACTTTCAAACGTTTACCGGTGTGGCATTTAATCAAGAAACTTAAATTTTAAAGGAAACGGTGGAGGTTCATAATTTGGATTAAACAATTTTACCAGATATGCCATCTCAGGTATCGATATCTCTTGAGTTTCAGGCTGGTAAACTGGTGTACTTTTTAAACTTTTAGAGAAGATTTCATAAATTATCATAACATTTTCTCCATGGCAGTGTTTGTTACATTTGGAACACATGTGGTTTCATAACTCCTAGATGTACTAAATTGCCTTTCCCATAAAGAGAAAAGTTTATACAAAATCATCAATCGTACAAATATAATTTAATTCAACGTGTGGTATCACAATGTTATGGTATAATTTTTTTCTTTTGCTTTTTTCACCCGCATTATCGCTGGACACTTCATTGAGCTTTCATAAATTTAGAGATTTAACTTTTTGCCATAAATTTTATTTAGTGCAAATTCACTTTTGTACAAAGGGAAGACAAGAAATCAAATTATTTTCTGAGTTTTTGTTCAGGATGGCTCATTCACTGTAAATAGCAACTGCAAATAGAAGTATTGCGTGTATTAAACTGATAATTCGAGAGCTCCATGCTGTACCTAGAATGCAGTCTGTTGATCGAATGCCATACGCAGTCGTTACTGCATTAAATGTTGCCATGGTTGTAAGGAGATCTGTACCGATAGCAACTTTTGTCTTGACATTTTCAGTGCTACCTCTATGGGCACATAATGCAATCAAATCAGTACAATCAAACTCCACTAGAAGTGTATCAGCCTTCAGTCTTTTATACTGTGATATAATTCAAGGCTGGGATCAGACTATAGATCATCTTCAAGCTTACACTGTGCATAAATGAGTGTGTGTGTCACTTTTTTTCCAGATTTGTGTAGTATGGTTGTCGATTTTTTTAGCTAAAAGAGTCTTTACATAATAGGGTGTTAATTTCTACTCTTTCACTTTATTCAGCTTATTGTCGTTTTCCATAGCAGAAGCTCGTAATGTGCTTGTGATTACCAGTGATTTTACTTCTGTTTCGCCTTCGTTATTTGTACCCCTTGAAACTGGTTTGCTGTTCCTTTCCATTGTTAGAAAGGTTTTATGAAATTTAAAGCAGCTAGACCTTGACCTCCTCCTTGCACATTTAGGTGCACCATAAAGCCATGAAAATAGTCACATATTGTCGGAAACTTCTTCCCATACCCCATAAAAGACTTAACTCATACTTCAAATAAATAAAGTCGATTTGACGTATACAGTCACACTCGCTTTCTACTGGAAACAAAAGTTACTTCTGAGAGTTAATAAATTCCGTTTGAATAAAACAAGTATGGGAGTATGGAATAAAGAGCAACCATTGCACACGGTTCCAAGAAACCACGATTTAGAAAACGTGTGATTAATTTAGGCTTTCCAGCCTTGGGACAGATAGCAGAAAAGCCTAAGATTTACATTAGCATTTGTATACGTTGTCTACAATCTAGAGCAACATTCCACAACTCTGAGAAATACATGCTTGTCTACAAAAGGTAGCAATTTTATAAGTGAATTGTATCCTTTCTGTTTTCGTTAATCATGTCTAAGAATTAACAGACATACCGTAGCCAATAGAGTAAAAAGCTCAAAATACATCATCTACACATCCTAAGACAGAGACCGGACTGAATCGTTACACTTTTAGAAGAATTTTGTTTCATCATACGACACAAAGACTCTTGTTTCAGATCTTAATGAGCTACCCATTGTTACTCCATCTATCTGAAGGTGTAACCTTAAGTGGCGTACATAGGACTTTTTCCACGGGAGGGGGGGGGGGCTCAAAGGCAGTGAAATTTTCCACAACCTTTCAAGAAACACTAGCGTGGCTTGGTTCTTGAATGTGAGGGTAATACCACGGGGATGTAAGCTGGTCTGTGATGCAACCGATTGCCGGGCGAGCTCCTGACTTGGGGACTAGGGGAATGATATGTAGAGTGGTCTACTAGATGCCATAGATGGTACTAAATTTGATAGTGCATTTGAACTGAATATCTCTCCAGACTTTCTATTGTTTTGAGTAATTATTTTCTTTTTTACACTTTCTTTTTGAAATACCGGTATTCATTTTTACTTTATCTGAGTAGGCGTAATTCAGAACGACAATGTGATAAAAAGATGTATAGTTTTGACGATATTGGTGGGCTACGCCCCAGTTCTGTTCCAACTGTCATGTTCGGCAAACGCAAGGAGGAAAAGATCCTGGTCCAAGTATTTAGCCTGGCTTGCAAAGCACAAGTGTATCGGCGGACATGGTATACCGATAAGCGGTCCTAACACCAGAAACTCCAGAAATATAAACTATATACAAAATTCAAGCAGAAAGTTATCACTGTAGATTACTTTGAAGTAAACCGAATGATTTTGAAGTGGTATTTGCGTAGACAATCCTATGGAAACAGATTCAGCTCGAACGAAGTCCTGCCCATCGTTGTTCCACATGGTTTTATATACCCACTTCACCGCACTGTTCGTAGTAACACCCACGCGTACTTTTTCAACCTAGTCAGTCCATCGTGAGCTCATTTCTGTTAAACGCACTCACGAGATATGTGTCGTCATGTTTAAGACGGTGTGTCGCCCTAGTGAGTTTAATAATTCATTAGTTACTCTTCTTATTACCTTTATAAAGAATGGGGCACATTATATTCTGAACCGGACCACCAAATCCACAGTTTTGATTTACAAGGCCTATTGCACACTATGCGACGCGACTTAGTGAGACGAGACTGTTTTGTCGCAGGAAGCAACTGAGGACTAACTAGTTTAAGAGTAAGGTGCCCACACTCTTCAACTAGTGGCAGATCGGAGAAGCGAGCCTTTGCTGTATATCTTTTGCCCTTTATGATTAATTAGTCTTCAGCGCATCTAATTGTACAATTTACGGCACAGACACAGCTCTCAGTTCTAGCATAGCCTACTTCAGAGACAACAGCACAAGCCTTTTTGGTGCAGGTTTCCCTAGGCTGTACTCTGACTCTCTATTGGTGTATTTGCTATTGCTGTATATGGTGCAGGTTAGGCAAGCTCTAAGAAATGGTACTGTCAGTATTTTCTTGGTTGAACAATACATAAACTTACATTAGCTGGAGTCTTACTCTGTAAAAGTCTGATTTAGTTTGAACATGATGAATATTTAACTTGCCTGATTTCTGAAGGCAGAATATGGGCAATAACAGCATCATTTTCTAGATGCGAAGTACGCTGAAGTGCTAATTGCTACGCTTTTCTTCACATTCTCTTTGCTATGATCCTCATGCTTCAAGGTTGTTAATTTCAGCTTTCTTCCTCTATGATCACTCCATTCTCTGTCCTTCTCCCTTTCATCTCTTCTCCTTTCGTGTTTTGTCCCCTTTTTTTTATTTTTTCATTAGATAAGGGTTGCGACTCGAACGCCAATTAAAAGGGATTTTTTCCTCTTTTTAATATTGTACTTTGAAAGGCGATGCTTCAATCTAAACACTTATTATAGACGCCTTAAATATTTTCTTTTTATCAGTACAGGAATACCTGACAAATTATTTATGACAACAACTACCTGCAATTTTACCAACGAGTTTCTTGTTTTAAATATTTCAGGATAGTAACGAAGATGAATACATTTTGTAGATTAAAAACTGATTGCAAATAAAAGTGGGTCTTATAGGAGAAAGCTAACTTACACAGATGCATAGATAAGGCAAATCCGTTACTGCCTATCCAACTCATAATTGTGTGAAATATTTAAACAAGGATATCTTATTAATTTTCCAAATGATACTAATAAGGCAGAGAGTCAATATGCTGCTTACGATGCACTGAAAGAACATGAAAAGAATCTTGTGAAAATACAAATGTCGTGCTGGAAGCAATTTGGTAACTAAGGCGCAAAAAACAGCTATTGTATGTGGAAGTCTGGTGTTCTGACATGAACAAAAGCATAAACTAAACAAAGGTGAATATGATATCCAAACAACAACGATTACAATCAAAAACGCATCTTTCGGTAGCTGCAAAAAATTAATATGTATTGAATCACAAAACCGTAAATACATATAAAATCACGCGCTCATCAAGATGACATGTGCATGTCCAAGTAAATAAGAAACATACAGCTTTTGTGTATTGTAAATTCGAGTTGCGATAATATTGCTTATTGTACTGCTATCAATCAGACATAGACCATAACTGATAAAGATCACGAACTTGGTGATCAAGATGACATATATCTCTTTTCAATTAAAGTGTTTGCAAAACATGCAACTAGTGATCCATAATATTTGCCGGAATCTTGAATGTATGCAAAAACGTATGGATTGCTGGATCCAGTTTGCTTACTTAGGAATCAAAGCAGAAAATACAATGTGTTAGTCTGAGCAAAAGCAAAAAAAAATTACCAAGGAATATGTGATACATACAAACGTGACTATGACTACAATTGAAAGTCATACTAACCTTTTGGACGTGAAATTTAAATGGTTTACTTTGTGTGTACACACGCAATCACGAGGAAAGGTAGTTGTGAGATACTTTTCACATAGTCTTTTGCACAGTTGTCTTCCAAATCTTGTATAGGTACATCTCTTCAACCGGGTTGTGGAAACAAATCATCTACAAATGCAAAAATAAGTCAGGGAGGGTCCCGATGATATGGTAATGCTTTTGTCCAACACCAGCAATCTGCGTCAACACAATACAATCTACGGACAAACAGTCAATAAGATTTAAAAGTAGTTGAATAAGTGAATTGAGTGTCAAGAAGGAAACTCTGAGTGAAATTGTAGAAGAAAATGCTTATTGGCTGGGGGAGAGATGAACTTAATTCACCCTTGCAAACATAATCTGTCAGTAAGCGATGTCTATACGGTCAATCAATGAGTTAAATCTTAATGAAATGAGATATCCAAGATTAAGAAAGAAACTATGCATCCGTCCGTAATTATGCAGCACCTAGGGAATATCCGAATGAAGAGGAAACGTTGTAACAGTTACAAGGAAATTTGAAGAGAACAGTCAACCTATGTCCTGCTGGTTTCAGGAAATCTTGAAAACATAACTGCCATTCATGGCAACATTTTAAAATAATCAACAGAACCGCTACTAACAGAACCTACCATACTGTATTGTGCCCTATTGAGCTATGACGTCACCAATCGGGTGAACACTGTAGATCATAACAAGGTATGTAATGACCAAGTTTAAAGTTTATTACTCTGACTATCTAGAAGGAAATCGCGACACATTTTTTAACGCATTTTGTCGATTAGAGATTTGACCTCTGACCTTAAATATTGATGGTAGACACAACTTCAGACCATGGGTGTCATATCTACAAACTTTGACCCTTACCGGCTTTGCGGTCTAGGAGGAGTTGCAAAAGCAAACTTTTCGGTGTCAAATTTGACCTTTGACCCCTGAAATTGACCTTTGACCCCTGAACTTGACATTTGACCTCAAAACACATACAAACATGATTTTTATATAAAATCTTGTATACCGGTTATGTATTTGAAGGTCCCACGTAAGTAGCCATTTTGGATTAAGAAATACAGCAAATTTAATACTTTCACGAATTTGACCTTTGACTTCTGACCTTAAATTTTGTCACAAATTCAGACAATGGGTTACGTATCTACCAACTTTGACCCTTATCGGCTTTGCGGTCTAGGAGGAGTTGCGGACGCAAACATAACATTGAAATTTCTTTCACGCACACACACTGACACACGCACACAGCTTTGATTTGTTTTCCATTCATTCGGAGGACCTCATTGTGCTTTCTTTTGTTTTTTCTTCCTCAACCCTAACCTTAACAATAGACTGTCTATTGTTAATCTTGAGATAACCGGAGAAATCTATTGAATTTTCTACAGACGACCTAAAATCTACTGTTTCTGTCCTCGATACCACCCGAAAACAAGGACACATAGCCAAACACACACATCTTCACACATTTTGACCCCTACCATCTTGGGGGGTTCCAGGTCACCTTAAGTACCATACCAGGTTAGACCCCCATGTCTCATATATCTCACTACTTTGTAGGTAGCCAAGTTGACTTCTTTGGAACAAAATGAAAGGCATTTAAAGACAGTCTTTGTAATCGCTGCAATTGCAACAGACTCCAGACAGGGCCTATAGGTTGACCAGTCTTCAGCTACACCTACGGAACATCAAAATTAAGACTAATATTAATAATTAGCTTATAAAATACTATTAAGACGAGACCAAACTGTCACGGGTCCGTCTAACGCTCGCCAGACATAGTTGCACACGGAATAATATAGGAGAGATGTAAAAGATTCTCTGTCTGTCTTTATACATCCACCAGGAACCCTGGAACGTAATAATATACAAAACATAGTATAGTACAAAAAAAAAATTAGACTTGTCTTTAAATATAGTTATTTCGCCACCTGTAACCGTGATGTGGTTGATGCACGAGAATGAATAACCTTAAAAGAAAGATGCAAAAATTTCATTTACAAATTGATTTACAAAAATTGCTTCTTTTCTTGACCCCTTCACAATATCTTCGCAACATAACTATAAAAACAATGAACAGATGAGCTGAACTATCCTCATACACTTGAAAATAAACGGAACAATAACTTGTGACTAAGTTGACTTCAAAAACGAGGGGTGGCTAAATGTAACCCTCAACTGCCTAACGAGATAAGGTTTAACCTCAACTAACGAGGGAATAAAGTAACGAGGGAATAAACCTTAAAAGTAACCCTCAACTTCATCTGCGAGACTGGGCGTCAGCCCTCAGACTGCCATGACCACAATAATACAAGTCGCACCGATAAAACGGACACTACACTTCACCTATGAATTCATTACATATTATTCAAATTACTTGTTTTACTATTACGTGATTCAGAGTGCTTGCCACATAGCACAGGACCTATACACAAAACAAAGACATGAGAGAACTTTTCTCCAATGTCATAACAATGAAACGAAACGCTTACGAGTTGTAACAGATTATACCAGGCACCTGTCACACTACAACCAGTTGATAATGTGACACAAGCCCACGGCAAGTGCCTTGTATTTGCTACTCGGCTCAGTTGGCCTAGATAATAATCAACTGTCATTTAAGCAGGTAAATACGCAATAGCCCGGAAGGGAAAAATGCCTCTCGGTTTCTACATGTTACTTATTATTTTGTTCGAACCAACTGTGAGATTTCCGATTTTGTGATTTCCGAGGAAAAACATCTGCATAGTTTAACAACGAATACCTTTAGTTTGGTCTTGGTTAACAGTTACGACCATTTTGTTGGTTTCAATAATAAACAAAACCTTTGTAATCATGCATATGTGTGTGTGTGCGTGTGTGTGTGTGTATGTCCGTGAGGCCCTACCTTTTAAACACGATATCTCAAGAAGGGAAGCTTGGACAGATTCTCTGTTTGGTATGTAGGTGTACTATGTTGAGTAGAGAACGCTATTTTTTAGAGAACCCTATTATTTTTTTTTGTGAAGGTCAAAGGTCATTTGGGGTCAACTGGGGTCAAATTAGTTGTGAAAACCTTGCAAACACGATATCTCAAGAAGCAAAGCTTGGACAAATCTCATATTTGGTATAGGTGTACCACATTAAGTAGAAGAACCCTATTGTTTTGGTGGAGGTCAATGGTCATTTTGGGTCAACAGGGGTCAAAACGTGAAAACCTTGTAAACACAATATCTCAAAAAGGGAATCTTGAACAAATGTTATATTTGGTGCGTTGATGTACCACATTGAGTACAACATTCTAATTGATTCCGGTTGAGATCAAACGTCACTTGAGGTCAACAGGGGTCAAAATTGTGAAAACCTTGTAAAACAATATCTCAAGAAGGGAAGCTTGGACAGATGTCATATGAAGTATGTAGGTGTATCTTATAGAGCTACAAGAACGCTATTGTTTTTAACGGAGGTCAACGGTCATTGTAGGTCAACAAGGATCAAAGTGTGAAAACATTGTAAATAAGCTGTGTCGACATTGACATTGGCATTGACACCTACACCAACGGTGTCAAATGAACAGCTAACAAGTACACCAAACATACCAGGTGTACCGGGAAAAAAGTTAATACGTTGTAAAACGTAAAGCCGTGTGCAGAAACCAATTGGTATCCACTTACTTCTCAGGTACTCGATCATGGAGTACGTAACTGACCTGTATGTAATTGGAATTGTCTAATATATTGCTAAGCTGGGTCATCAGGAACAGGATGGCATCTTTTACACTAAAACCTTGGACATTCAATCTTACAAAAAGTGTGGAGAATGTTCCACCATATATATCAGTGTTACGACAAACCAACACAATTTCATAAATCCAACTAGATGCATTTGAAACCAGTCTCAATCATATTGGCTCATAGCCACATGGGATGGGTAAAAGAATTCACCGACACTCCTAAATGTTCTACTTAAAACGTCTTAATATCTTCCATCCATATTTCCAAAACTTACTCTCATTTAAAGAAGATCTTGGAGAAATTGACACTGTTTACACAGATATGTGCGTGCACTGTACATTCCTACGTGACAACACTGTGGTACGTACACGTTACACAGTTAACAGTGATTCCATGAAAATGTCCGGTTTACCAGGTACGCAGCAGCCGGATATACCGATACATGCTTTTGCTCCTACCGACACAGCTTACTTTTAAACACTATATCTCAAGTAAAAAAAGTCTGGGCAAATCTGACATTTGGTATGTGTGTCACATTGATTACAAGATTCCTGTTGATTTTGGTGGAGGTCACAGGTCATTTAAGGGCAACAGGGGTCAAACTGTGAAAAAAAAATAAAATAAACACAAAATTTTAAGAAGGAAAAACTTGGGCAGATCTCCCAGTTGGATTGTAGGTGTATCTCATCTCAAAGATAAAAAAATTTCCATTGTCTTTAGTGAAGGTCAAAGTCATTTGCGGTCAACAGGGTCACAGTATGGAATTCTTGTAAGCATCTTGCTTAGATGCTTAGACAGATGTCATATTCAATACGTAGTTGTATCTCTGAGCACAAAAACCAGTTGGTCCTTGATGGAGGTAAAAGGTTATTCGATGTCAACAATTGTCAAATTGTGAACATGTAAATATGATCTCAAGAAAGGATGCTTTTGCAAATCTCATATTTTGTATAAAGTATCTGTAGCTGAATGTGACTCATAGTTATGCTATTATATCAGATTCTGAAAAAATTCTCTTAATCGAATCATCGACACCACAAAGCATTTCTGCGTTCTGGTTTATTTTCGTTACTGAATATTCATAGAAATGACTACATTTTAATGGATCCTCTCTTTTCATATCTCACCCAATAATGGTTTTTACGGCAGCTATATGTGTTGCTCACATTATTGTGAAACTAGCCCAATAAACGGTCAAATCGTGGATGAGACTTCCTACTGATGAGAGGAGACGACCATTGAATCTTGTTACTTGTATTCGATAATAACTCCTTGAATAATGAAAACAGATGATGTCTCTCAGACAACAGAAAATAACGTTAGGTGCAAAATGTCTGGACAGTCTGGTGGATGGGGCAATGCCAATGTTCCAGAGGTTCAATGTTCCCAAGGGCCAATGCTCACGGGGTCCGATGTTCCCGGGGTCCGATGGTCCCGACGTTCGAGGTTCCAATGGTCCCTGAACATCAAAGCCTTTGAACATCGAACCTTGTGACCACTGAACCTAGGGAACGGCGCGCCTGGGGAGTTGAAGTGATAATTCTGGGAACATCAGACCCTGGGAATAACTAACCTTGCACTCATCGGTAACCATTGAAGTAATACAAAAACGGGAAACATCGACCCCTGGGAACTACATGAACCCCGAGAACATCGGGTAGTCTAGACCCCGGCCGGGTGGACAGCCAGGGTGGCAGAGGGCAAACACGGGGTGACGCCTTTTAAATAAAGCTTCATGGCTGCTTACGTAACAAGCTCATATACTCTCTCAAAGACTCAATACACCCCTATAGAAAGAGGCGCTGCTGTTCATGAATATTCATGTCATTGCAAATAACATTACAAGGCATTACAAAACAAACTTTGAAATTTTGTGATGTCGTTGCCACACAACGCACCGCATTCTGTGGTGTATGCTAGGCCACGTCGTTTCAAGAAATGTAGGTTACTTGTAAACATTCATACTGTCATACTCAGGAACTTGTAAGTTGGTCTCGGGCCAGATGGTTGCAGGCAAATACTCCATAGGCTTACTGTGCTATTGAATGTTTGCTACGTTTAACGTATGTTCTAACGTCATTTTAGTTGTGCAATTGCTATTATCTAGTTCTTGGGCAATTGCTAGCAACTTGATGACTGGTGACTCTGCCCCTTGGTGACGTTTGATGAATATCCACGTACTTTTTTATTTCTGTTGTTACGGAGGATAAGCTGCAACATCCCTACATCAATGGATCACCACTTTACCGTATCCTTGTGACGTCACATGCAGGGGGGGTTCTATAACAACATTACCAAAGACAAATGCTAGACACGTAAAAAGAGACACCAGATCATCTCTGAGTTCTGGTTGTAAATACCAGACCACCTTCGCCCGACTTATCGCGTGCAAGATATGTCGGTGTTGACATGGACTATGTCTTCGGTTGGCCGGTGTGTATGTAACGACTGAAATCTAACAAACATTTCTTAACATATGCGGATTGCAACTAAAATTGTGTTTTGTTTTTGTTTTTTGGTCTTTAACAAGCAGGATAAATTACACCCAGAAAGAATTTTACAAGGTTTTTTTTTATAAATATTTTAGATCTTAGAATATTTCAGATATTTCCCTTCCTTTTCGTCCCCCGCCCCTTTAAAAAGAATTGTTTGAGGGTAGGGGTCCTGGTTTGTCGCATGTGAAATTAAAATTTGCAAACCATGCTAGGAAACAGCACGCAGATTAACTGATATTCGTGTAAAATGGTCCCACATTGGCTGCTTGAGATGTTGAAAATGGAATTCATTGCCTAGAATGTTTCGTGGCATTTACGTATTGATATTCTGATATTCTAATCAGGGTGCCATAGAATTAAAACAATAAGGAAAAGCTTATGAAAAAGTGTTACTACTTCAACTGAACCAGATGGTACCGCGGCAGATATTTTTTATTTTGCCTTTAGGTATGTATTTTGCTTACCTTGCACTTTGAAAAAAAGGGTGATAAATTCCCGAAAGTGGGATAGTGAATTCATCATATTTTTGTTTTATAAAGGTGTCATTGTAAAAATTTTGTCGAAATGTATATGCGTGAGTAGGTTTCAATAAACATTTTATCTTTCTGTTGCCTTTATCTGTTTACTTTGGCCTATCCTCAGAAATGTGCTTTTTGACCTTGAGTGTCACTATATATTAAATGATGGTTGGAAACATTTTTTTTTTATTTAAGTGACTATACGGCCATAGAGAAGTTAAACTGCCCATCAAGATGTAGGTAGGTGTGGCGGTGATAGCTTTAGGCCTATTGGACAATTCATCCATCTCTTCTTTATTTTGCATATTAATTGAGCGTCGTTGCAATATTTCCTTTTTCTTAGGTTGTAAGTTGCTACTTAAACTTTTTTATTCAGGAAATTACTCATGAAGTTGAAGGTTTTGATAGTGGACGATAAAAGCAGAGCGGTACATATAATGGTTTAAAGCGTTAAATTGTTTTACGTCGACTATTTTGTGACGATATCAAAATCAGCCTATGGCAGTGCCTATCATTTGCGCAAGATACAAAAGATATGTATGTATTCAAAATGTTCATTTGTGTGTGATGCAAAGGGTTCTCTTAGATTGAACACTTGTAACTAATATGTTCAAGAAACGTAATTTTCGATTGAAGTTTACAAAACAACTCGAACTCCTTCAAGGAATTTTAGGTTATTTGGGGATATACATGGCGGATACACATAGCCACCTCCACCACGTACCCACGTTATTTTGCCATACTTAAACCAGCACGTTACTCGACTTTACAGAGGATTCATTTCAGAAAAGAAATAAAATTAAAATTTTGAAAATTTGGAGGGACAACTGTATTATCAGGGGGTAGTAAGAGGGAAATATCATTTAGGATGGATAATTTGTAATTTTAAATCGTAATGCAAGTGTGGTTATTTGGGTGTTTGTCAAACCCCTTTTATGACTGTTTTCATATCCACGGAAGAAATAAAAGAAACAGAGATAAGGGAGGGGGGGGGAATGATTCATATTTGTAATCACCACCAGTAATTGGGCAATATAGAGAGACTTGGTTTCTTCTAATGGAGCTAAGGAAACGAAGTATTTTAAGACCGAGGGGGTTAAGGATCGGGATAACTGTCTCAAACTGAACAAAACGTTTTCATGCACACTTAATGAATGAATTTAAAGGGGCTCATTTCGTTGATTCACAAAATTCATGAAATGTCGTCACACCTATTGAATATCACTCATTTGTTTATGGTATATGTTCAAACTAATCAAACTAAGAGATTCTGAAGTCCTAATTCACAACGGAAAGCAACAAAGATAATGGTTATTAACCATCAAAATCACTTATTGCAAACATGAGAGCAGACACTTTTCACCATACTGTACTTTTAATGATAGTCAACCCTATTTTATAAATACCACAAGTCCTCCTATTTTCAGTAAAAGTAGAGACAGATCTATGACTTAAGAGGATAATTAGAAGTATTAGCATGCAACAGTTTCCTTCAAACATGTCATAAAATAAACAATATCGACTCAACTAGACGTATGAACCTCTTTAAATAAAAACCTTAACAAATATAAGATATTAACAATGGTTAACAATGGTGTGACATTGATGTAATTGCATCGAGTGCCCAATCGTCGACTGTGAACTTTTCTTGCAAACAATTGCCAATAACACTGATGAGCGTCAATCCTGGGGGGGGGGACGTCCCCCACATTGCAATTTGCATTGACGCCCCTGGCCAATATGGTAACTTACTGGAGCGCAGACATGCGTTGACTCTGTTTCAGGTGTTTCGAATGAATTCGACCTATTACATACGTTGACGATGTGTGACTCGCTTGTTCTTCATAAATTTTCACGAAGTAATTGTGTCGCAATTGTTATGTAACATCCGCTATTTACACAGTAACGCCCTGACTGTGATGATTGAGAGGGATCGTAACTCAGCGTACTCTGCGTACTAAATAAGAGAAACGTCCAAACGTTCTTTTCTTGAGATTCCTTATGTACGTAGTGTTGTAGTTGTTCTTTGGTCGAGCCAAATTGACCTCGAGCTGCCCTCATAATACTGTACTTGCCATATACGTCCATATTCCATACACGTCCGGTTATGAATTCACCCTTGATTTAGTAACGGGTTTCCGTTAATGTGGTGTGTAGAGGTACTGAACATTTGTGAGGACGCTGATGTCGAATCTTGTAGAAACTGTCATTGCACCAATCTCTTTCATCCCACCGGTATAACTTTACTATAATTTTGTGTAAATTCATCGTGGTCGACTCGTCAAGAGGTGACATTCGGCCACGGGAGGGAGTCGGGATTCATAAAAAAAAGTGAGCCTGGAGAGAGAACCCTCTCAACGTCGTGAGACCGACAGGATATGGAACAAGTTGTCCTCAAAACAGACGAATCCTATCCTTGCGGGGAGTCTCTGACGCGGCTGAGACGGTCTTCGGCTAAGTAGAACTTTATTACAGTATGAGAAACACTTTGTTGGTGTTCAAACGGGGAAAAGACTCATTGGTCTATCAAATGGCTCCTTTTCTCCTTAATTTTCAGTCGAGTGACCTCTACCAAAAGGAATAGGCTTTTTGTACTCCGAAGCTCTACCTAACTAAATGTCAGATGTCCCACCTTACAGTCTATAGAAATATTGGGTTTAGTGTTTTAACTATTATCGTTCCAAAATGGCCTGTGACAGCCACAAAAACAAACGGTTTCTTTTTTTCTTAATAAGCTACACCTACATTTTACAAGCCTTCTACAAGGTTGCAAATTATGATGGCTACTGACCTCACATGACCTTTGACCTTTACAAAAATGACGGATATCTGCTCATCAAGAGTTACTACTACTAAATCTTAACAGTTTGAGTTTTATCTGCTCATCAAGAGTTACTACTACTGAATGTTAACAGTTTGAATTTGAGGAACATTAAGGTGCAGAGATATGTTCAGTGACATTTAAACGATTTAATCAAGTAAAATTCAAAATTTCACCAGTTTATTACTATAAGAGTGATGTAGCCTACTGTGTCTTCGTTACATTCTCAAGTAAGTCCTTGCAAACTTTTGCATTAAATTCTCAAATACATCTCAAGATATGCTGGAAATACAAATTTGGGGGCAAAATTGGTTTTCTTTTCCTCAAAAATCAGCAAATTTTACTCTCTTTACTGCAAAAGTGATATACCTTGAATATTTCATTCTCAGGTAAGTTTTTGCAAAATTTTGCATTAGATGCTCAACTACTTCTCAAGATACGCTGGAAATAGCAATTTTGGGGCAGAATTGGCTTTTTTCTCAATAATCAGCAAATTTAACTCGATTTACCATTACAGTAATATTATGTTGAACAATGTGTTCTCAGGTAAGTACTTTCAAAACTGTAAGTTAATTGATCTAGTAGTTCTCAAGATATGCTGGAAATACAAATTTTGGGGGCAAAATTGGCTTTTGTTGAAAAACAATCAGCAAATTGCACTCTCTTCACTACAAAAGTAATATTCCTTGAATTTTTTCATTCTCAGGTAAGTTTTTGCAAAATTTTGCATTAAATGCTCAAATACATCTCCAGATATGCTGGAAATAGCAATTTTGGGACAAAATTGTCTTTTTTTCTCAAAAATTAGCAAATTTGGCTCCATGTACCATACAACTAATACATCTTGCACACATTGGCATCATGCACAACTTTACCAAGTTTCAACTTAATCGCTCATGTACTTTTCAAACTATTCTGGAAAAAACACAATTTAGACAGGTCCGGACGCACACACACACACACACACACCCAACGTCTAACAAAAGGGTGACTTTTGACATAGTTTCGTTGTGTGCTGATTTAAAAGGGAAAACGACAATGTCTAGCTGCCCACTCAATTCAATAGGAACTTGTGAACAATAGCAGCGAATAGAGAAACAGTTTGACAGGGGAATAAATAATGGCAAAGGGAGAGAGGCTTCTTTACATTATATCTTCTTGCCATTGAAAATGAAAAGAAGATTATTGAAATGAAAGACTAAAAATTAAGACCCTATTATAAAATATTTTTGAGCTCAAAAAGTCAACGACTATAATTCACAGATTCAGTGGAAAAAAAGGAAATGAAAGACACACTTATCAGCTTTCATATGAGAGTGGCGGCTTTGTACAGGAATTAAACCTCTACTCACCCAAACAATAATTTCATTATTGGCCTATACATTAACCGTCAAAAGAAAAAGGCAAGTTTTCACCACTAGTACAAGTTACTATATGTAGGCAATCCACGGAGTTGAAAATCTCATCCCTATCGTTTTGCATGGGCATTCGATATCCATTATGTCATGTACTCCCCAAGTGCGCTGTGCTGTATATTATTTTTTGTCAGTGATTCAGATTGTCCATTGTGGATAGAAGTGCTGAATATTCAAGTTACGTAGTGATCTTGCAGCTAATCCTCACGTGATATCATACAGAGAGGTACATACCCTAACCATTATGGTGTATCTGGCTACCACGTCATGTTCTATCATCTAGTAAAGGTCTTCCCGAGACATGATTTAAGCACATTATAGAAATTCTGTGACGGCCAGGTGGATCTTGTAAAAGTTTAATGAGTGAAGGTGCTACAAAGCCTGGAAAATATCATTGCTACCAGACATCACTCAGCCCTAAACATGGTTGCACAGGTTGAAATACCGTCACATTCTTGGAAAGACAAAAGTGTAAAAGTCGTATTGACACCATCTAGCACACTGTATTATGCACTATAGTAACAGTGACCTTGGTCTATGACGTCATCGGATGAGCCCACACTACTTCTCATTCTTAGGCACCTACCCACCAAGTTTTGATTTCATCCCACTAACTGTGTAGTAGGAGGTCACGACGCACATATTCAGAGCATTTTTTTCCGATTTAACCTTTGACCAAGAGACCTTTGACGTCGTTATGTCATCAATATTTTTAACGGATTTCTGTTATTATCACACTTTTCGAATATGGTAGTTTCATAACTCTAGGATATTCACACATTGAGATAATACTAAAATAGTGTTTTGATTTTCATGACCTTAGCCCCTGAGCCTTGCCCTATGACGTCATCGGTCAGGTGGACAATAAAACACATACAAGATCGTGACACTCTTTAAAGCATTTTCGCCGATTTGACCTTCAAACACGTGATCTTTGACCTCCTTAATGTCATCAGTATTTTATAAAAAAAAAATCTGGTATTGTATATTTTCTATAGCAGTTTTAATCCTCGGATATTCACTCATACAGTTAACGCTAGAAATGTGTTTTCGTGACAATTGACCTTTGACGTCATCGGTCAGACGGAAACTACATCTCATACCTGGACACCTGCCCACCAAGTTTGAGGGTCATCCGACTTATCGTCTAGGAGGAGACCGTGACACTTTTGTATATACTCACTCACCCTCGGCAAAACACACATTTGGCCACCCTTCCTTAGGTTATCTGAGGCTGGCTCGCACCGCTGTCTTCCTAGTCTTGCAGTATTAGATTAATGATGTACCGACGATATGTAAATTGAAATCAATTCATTAAAAAATCGTCATGTTTGAAAATTATAGAGTCACGTGATTGTGATGGGTATCAGAGAAGACTATCATCAACTGGGTGACCATTGTCGAGCTATTCTTTCTCAACAAGTAAACTATCTGTGATGTCTGTGATGTATGCTTAACCCTGTTTTAATCCAAAACATGGAAGGTTAAATTGTCATAAAAGAAAAGGAGGGGTCTGTCGGTTGATTATTTTGGACAAGTGGAGTGATATGAAGACATTTTACGCGGTTTCATGCTCTGCCGTTTGTAATAAGACTACAGGTAGAAACTGTGTAACTGTTAGATATTTGTGAGATACGGCAATCAACGAACATTCATACTACAATTTTACAACTCAAATTTAAAGAAAACAAAGATCTTAAACTGGAAAGTGAATTGCTCTTGAATATTACATGCTTAAGAGTTTCATTGCCTTTTTGGAAAATATCTCACTACTGACTGAATACTTTGTAACAAAAATGAATTCAACAGTTTGGTAAATATGGTGTTGGAAATGTATCTGGTGACCTTAAATTATATGTGCAAGGCAGTACATGGCTAATTTACTATCACACATTTAGAACGTACGAAACTACAGTAATCTACACACTAATGGGATTCTGAGTACAGTTACCATTTAATCACTGTACAAATCAATCGAAATTTAATCGAGATAGAGAAAAGAGAGAAGTTTTATGGTATGCATTCCTATAACAAACAAATACATGGCTGCTCGTCAAATATAAGTGTAAGTGCTGCGTATAATTAGTTGCCAATATTACACTCTGATTTTTCACCTGGCTGCATTCTTATAAGAAAACCAATGGACGCCTATTACTGATCAATTGTTCTTGAAGAATCCATTTTACGAGCTAAGTAAAACATTAGACCCCCCTTACCTGTTTCACTGTGTATTATAGTCTGGGTGATACAGGCAGTACCTCACGGGAGACCTGGAGACCTGTACTATTGCTGTATGTCTGGAGGGTAGTTTTTGTGCAGATTTCCTATTGACAAATTTTGTTCGGCGTTTTGCTGATTGTTCCCCCTAATATGGACATTTCAACTGACATCATGCACGATTTACAGAGCACTGTAAACTATAAAAGAAAAACTGCCAGATGAGTGAGATTCGTAGTGTCCACTGTTTCCCTTTCTCGGTTTCGTATGGCAATCGTCAATGAAGTTCCAAGTTACTTTTCTTTTCAACTTCCAGAGGTATCCCAAAATACTACGAGCTTGTTTTGGTTATTGACTTTGTTGTCCCCTGACACCTGTCCGAATTCTTTTTCTTTATTTGAATCATCATGAAAGGCCTTCAAACGTGATTTCATTTTAACATAAAGTAGTTTGTGTAGCTTGCAACACTCGTAAACAATGCAGAGATGATCAATGGAAGACAGAGAGAAAATCTAACGGATCCGTTACACAGGCTTTCGTCACACAGGCAGATGTGTATGTCATCAATTCCGAGTCCATAGACACTTGCGATTAGGTCCAATGTTTCCTTGAAGGCATTAGGAAATACGTCGTTTAACATATCGTGGCCGTAACATTTTCTCTCGGCTTCCAGAGCTACGGGATAGCAGTAGGACTCATGGACCGTTATTGATACGTTGGAATCTGATTGATTTGTGCAGAATACAGAACAATAATTCAGTAGAGTATAATGCTTACCATGGTAAGTATGAAATAAACAAGCTATTAAGGCTCTGAGAGAGTTAGAAAGATCGTCGCATCGTGCAATTATTTTGCGAAAGTTATTGGTGTTTATTGAGAAAATTGTTTAGGTAAATATCTGGACGAAGAGAAGCTTTCCGAACAAAGAACTTCTCTGATTGGGAGCAACATGAGAAATAAGTCGTCTTAAACCAATAGAAGGTTACTTTTAATCACACTCAATTTAATGAATCAAATCTTCTTTGAAGTTCAACAACTTTCCAAACTGATGCAGTGGTAAGGATTTTAACGTCTCATCTATTTATCTACTCGTTATGTTATCCATATGATGAACTATCATTAATTCATTCACCCATAAACAAATCCAAAACATTCACTTAACATCCATTCGTCCTTAAGGCATTCAGTAGTTCACTCATACATGCACGTTTTTTTTTCATTAGTGCATCCATCCATCCCTATAAGTATCCAGTCCCCGAATTCATTCTTTCATTTGTTACTGCGGATGTTTGTTCATTCTTGCATTCAACCAGACTTCTGCATACTTATTTATCGATTCATTCATCAGTACATTTACAAAGTAACTATTTATCCATTCAGACACCATTTCACTTTATTCAACATCTTTTGTTCCTCCATTTGTTAATTCCATGTACATACATTTACTCTTCCTCTCTCTTGTATAATCATTAATTAATTATTCATTCAATTCAACAATCATTCGTTCAGAGAGTTAGAAGTTCATTCATTTATTATCCATTTACTAATGTCTTCATTCATTCACTAATATATTCAGGCATTAATTAAAGTATGTCCTTACTTGACATATTAGTGGTTGATTTGGCGCATACTCCCTCAGAGCAACTGACAGTCATCCTGTTACTGTTTTGCAATATTTTTTCATAGGCATTGCAAGCATCCCCTGTAGAGAGGCAAATAACGTCGCCACTAAAATAGCAATCCAGTGACATTGCACCTGCAAAAAAAGATAGCAAGAAAGCCAAGACGCTGAGTGATTAGTTGCACTTTTTTTATTTACCTGCATGAAGTTGTTTTCGAGTTGCAAAACATCATAACAACCATAGACTGCCAGATGTAGCCATTAGTGATAAAGTTCATCATTTTCCAATACTTACACATACCGCTAGTTAACACTGGGGGCCAAGAATTTTCCAGCTTTCACAGAGGCATTACACACGTAATACTGCATTCTCTAGGAGCAAGTGATTACAAATGACAGTTGAAATGACGTCATTGAAGGCCAATCATATCCTCAATCTAAAAGATTTGTAGCAACATATAGTCACCTCTTTTTATTTCAATTCAATGCTTCTGCAAAGATTCGGACTACACTATAAAACATACTTGGTATGGAATGTTACCACATTGCAACACACTATAAATACAGGCTGACAAATAAAATCCCAATCCCTAAGACTGCGTAATGTTTTTAAAAGTGACACATTTACAATAGCCTTGTTTCTAATAATAATCTGTCTGGGTGCATTATAAAACCAATTGGTTGTCTTTTGGAAATGTGAGCACTTTTAACAGACAAATCAAGCCATAACAGAGGCACGGTGAGAGGTACTAGTTTATTTCTGTAGTCTGATCAAACCCTCCGGTATATGGTGCTTGATTTAAATGACTGAAATTGGACTGTTAAGACACCGCCTAGTTACAGAACGAACTTCATTGTTATGCGGTCACCATATAGCTACAGCACAATACTGTGCAAACACACACACATCATCATCATCGTAAGCCGAAGACCGGTAAAATGTTCACAACAGCGATTTTGTATTTACCTGACATATTCTTATTTCTCAGTAATTCTTTCCTGTAGCATTGCTGGTATGTGAATGCAACTGAGCTCAAATTCCTTTTTCCGAGCGAATAGCGATGTGTATAAGTCGTGTTTCAGCTGACAGTCTTTCCTTTGTTTGACTGAAAATTGCTTTCTATTTAACCTAGGCCTACAAAAATTGCTTTAAAAGAAATCTTCAAATATGTACAAGAATAATTGTATCCTTTTTAGAACAGTTTATAGACTATTACGTTGTAAACACAAACGTCTCTGAGGGTTTCCAGAACAAAACGACTGTAAAAGTTAAACATGAAAAGCACCCTTTCCACCGTTTTGTGAACGGCTGTTACGTATGAAAATCTCAACCCTTCACTGTCGGTATTCTAAAATGTTTAAAGTACATTGTAGTGGACTTTGGCCTCTATTTTTTTTCTGATAGAGGGATGAAATATTGAAATAAGTTGTCAATATTTCACCTCGGAGGTTGATGCATGAGTACAAACTTGTTTGTTTTATATCCCAATAAAAAATAAAGATGATAGGTGGTTACCTGTCGAGCTGTTCTGTAAAAGTTTGCACATTTATCTTCATAATGTGCATACTTGTTTGAGCAGCACTATACTGTATGTGTACACTGTCAGTTCTGTCCAGACATGGTCGCAAAGATTGCCTTATACCGTGTTGTCTTTTTCAAAATTGTCATTGACACTACAGACCTATAGATAATGATGTAATTAGCGCAGGGGTATTGTCTTTTAAACGTTCGAATGAATTATAACATGATAGAGTAGAAGTTTACTGAACTAAGCTAACTGTAGCGAACTTGTTGTAACTGCTGGGCTAGGCTAACTCGACTCGAGTCTAAGTTAGCGTGCGAACTCGTAGTGTTCCTAGTCGTAGACTGAATTATGTGCATATCCTTGTACGCTTTTCAATCGTAAGTCAGTGGGGTATTGGTGCTCCTTTCACGACTCTAGACTAAGCTTATCATAAGCAGTAAGCCGCAGTGCATCACTTGAGTGACGCCACAGTTCCGTTTAGATCTGCAATTCGGTTCATATTAGGTAGTGTGAATGCCCCGCATTCTGGGTGACCATATTAGCAGAGAAACACAATCAAATCAGTACCAGAGCTCTTTTTACTATTTTTTGGTCAAGGCGATTCCAGATGAACCTGACTCAAACCTGATCCTGACTCAAACCCTGACCAAACCAACCCCCCCCCTAAAAAAAATTATATATTTTGCACTAAACAACAACCTTCAAGAGTTGGGTCATTTCCCCTTTGAATATAGCCTGTTCACAATATTAACACTTTAGAACTCTGTAGACCCCATATGACCTCTGAAAACCCCCATCCTTTTTCTTGAAAGGCAATACATGCCCTCCAAAGTTTGAAGTTCATGCAACGTATGGTTCATGAGATATATACGGGAAACATGGCTCGTCTATATTCTGCCTCAAGATGACCTCAGATGACTTTTCATCCCCACCAAAGACAAACCCAACAGAGATATTTGTACGTCGCACCCACACACCAACTTTGAACTGCCTTCCAGGTTCCCTTCCAAAGGCAGTGTCTAAGGGTGTACACAAGTTTCTTAAATTATGACCTCTGATAACCCCATGTGACCTTTGACCCCAAAAAAAAAAAATCATGACAATCACATCATATACTGAAAGGATAATATGCTGAAAACGTAGTGTGTTTAAATTTCCCCACATCAAAAACGAACCTATCGAGATCTTCATATGTTCTACTATGGATCTACCGTCTTTGACCCACCTTGCACTTTCGTTAACAAAGTAGAGTGTTCAAGAAAAGTTGTTTGCACCTTTTCCGGATCCAACTGTTAACGCCGGAAAGAAAGATGAAATAAACAAGACAATTCCTGGTTTAACAATTTATTTCGCGGAGATGTTTCGCCTGAGTTTTTACAGTAACATAACTTTACTTCCCAACTGGAATTCTCTCAACAATACTCTCAACTTCCTTTTCTTCATTTTTTTCCCCTTCGTTCCTATCCGACCACCTATCCCCGCGCACGTGTATTGCCTACAACGCATACCTTCATACAACACAACCTGTACAAATTAATACAGAAGTTAATGGAAACTTCCATTATCACAGTACTGTACACACTAGCTATGGATTGACGGCAGCAAACAGCTAAATGCTCCTGGAACAGCACCCACACTCATCTACACCCGCATGACACCGAAACGCCACAGCAAAATTTCTTGCACGTCTTCGTGAAAGAATCATCGTCACAATTACTTTAACCATAGTGCTTTCATTCAAATCACTTTAAACTTGAAATTAAATTCCGAATTTCCATCTCACAAGTAATATGGCACCGCGTTTGTTGAATTCTTCCTGAATATACGGGTAATTACCAAACAGCATCACAAACAAGAGAACTGGATAAATCTTAAAGCTGTAGTAATGTACAGCCTGCAAACATTTAGCATATGTGTAACCTATAACTCAGTGTTATGATGGCTATCTGATTTGGCAACTATGTTTGCTGGCCTCTGTTATCATTCAAGGAAAGTATGAAATTGTGGTCGGGGGAAGAGGAATACAGGATTTTTGTTTGGAGGTTAATCAAATTCAGTCCGTGTGGAAAAGAGTAGTCCATCTAAAAACGATACATAAAAATAGTGCTATCAATATGGTGTAGGCTGTCACGAGAAGAGCAACAGCGCGATGCATGTTCGATAGAATATTGAAGACTATTGATCAATCTTGGATATTGTTTTTTAGGGGGAAGGTGGCGAACACCCATGGTCTCCTTTAGATATGCGATTAATCGAGGGAACCCAACCTCCCCCCCCCCCAAAAAAAAAAATCAAACCTAAAATATTTCCTGTCTATTGGGAAATTATGTATAGGTCATAATTTCTTATCTTTTAGTTTTTTTTTTCTCTCAGAGTTACATTTTTGTCAATTTAAGGCTGATACGATAAAGACACTGCATACGAAATAACTTTAACGAAGTCATTATGTTACTACTGACTTTAGAATTCCAAAGAATTCGGTTGACCTCTGATAGAGTCCTTTCAGATATAACGTTTGGTTTATGAGTTGTAGCCATGCCGACTCTAGATAATACACCAAGGAAAATAAATGAGGTAAACACATTCATTTTCCTCTTCTCCTGAGTATATTTTAAATTTTCGGTCTTTCCTGGACCATCATCAGAATACAACTCGAGTTGTATTCTGATGATGGTCCAGGAAAGACCGAAAATTTAAAATATACTCAGGAGAAGAGGAAAATGAATGTGTTTACCTCATTTATTTTCCTTGGTGTATTATCTAGAGTCGGCATGGCTACAACTCATAAACCAAACGTTATATGTTACTACTGAAACTTGCTTAATCAAGTACTCATGTCTTGTTTCGTCTCGAGATAATGGAGCTACCTGTAACAGCTTCATAAATGGCATCTTCCTGAATTCATTCCTTACCGTTTGTTTTTTAGTTCTACTTTTTGTTTAAATTCCCCTAATCCGACAGTACAATTAAGGACAGTCACACAGCCTCGGTGTGTAGAGATTCCATTACTAGTAGCCATTCTCTGTCTTTCAGCATATATGTGGAAATTTCTCTTGTTGACTCATTAGTTTCCCTCATAGACATCGAGTCACATAAATGTTATTACTCCATGGGTTTTTAAAATGCTGTCGTTCTACGTCGACAGAATAAAGTGCACAGGAACATTAATGTTCATCAATATGTAACATTAATATATATTAATTAATAATAATCGTGAATCTTTTACATGAGCACCAACAAATACATTCCGTTACTAGACATTTAGTCATGTCCAAACGGATAAAGGCATCTAGACGATTGTTTTACTTCTGAGCGTACTCGCTCATAAGTACGGGTAAGTGTAATAATATGAACTGATATTGCCAGCCTTAATCTTGTAACGTCTTTTTACTTGTAGGTGTTTCAACCCTTACCTTGAATCACAAAGGCGATGGAAGCAAGAACCACAAAGGAATTCATCGCATTCAAATTATCTGAAATAGGAATAAGATTAATATAAATAAATGATAAAGGCAAATGTGGTGAACGTATGATGTCTTTCTGGGTTTAACATCTCAGTATTACGGCACTCGAAGAGGAAAATAGGACGTGACCTGTTTTCTTTTCATTTAATGACATATGCAGTACTGTCCCCATCCATCAATAGAGGTTTAAAGATGACTATTGTGTTCCTTTTACAAAAAAAAGTACTTTAAAAATCAATATTTACGTACACAAACCATAGATTATTCCAAAATAATTTAAAGTAAAGGAGGACATTAGCCTTGTTTCGAAGAAACAAGTTCCTCGGAGTCCAAAATTCAGTTACGTGTTGCACAAGAGTGAGTTGCTCATCCAAAATTTCAGAGGGTCAAATGACTCATCTTAGGCATGATTTGATAAGATTGTTGATGGTTATTCCTGAGACTAAACGGTTTAACGACAACTGACGGTCTTTCTTTGTATGCGATGTGTTGGTGCATTTTAAGCGCAATATTTCCCTTTAAGTCAAAAAGCAAACAACGTACCCTATTAATTAGTGTGTACCTAATAATATCACCCCCCCCCCCTCAAACAGAAAATATAATGAATGTGACATAGTTTTCACAACTGCTTTTGCTTAATGATGGTGTCAGACTTAACATGAGATTTAAGTTGCAACCAATAAAATTAAATTCTACATTTCAGTATGTAATTAGAGACTGCACTGGTACTAATTCCAAACTGTGGTGTTGGCATCTTTGGAAGGGAAGTCGTCTGGGGTTGGGGAGGGGGTTCTGAGGGTGGGAAAGAGGTTGACAAATGGATTTTGAAATGTGATATTGTAGACTTGCTAGAATTTTGCGTTGACCACAGACCCAAAATATTATCTCCCCCTTGTGTATTCCCAGAATTTATTGAAGTGAAATATATTACATGTCACATGCTGCGGGTCTGCCCCTTTCTTCTACCACCCCCCCCCCACCCTTCAGGATTCTGACAAGGCTACAACATCTGAATGACCAAGGAGTAGCTTAACTACAAGTTACCAGTGTACATATCACCTTGGGCTCCCAACGCACCTCATACCCCTTTCAAATAGCCAATCGAACTAATACGTAACTGAAGACACTCATAATCCTTCTTAGTGTTCTTATTGGAAATCATTCATAGGTATGCAAATCGGGCTGGCGTTGCAGCCTTTGTTGGATAAGACAAGTCAGGTTATTTTCGTAGGTCCAAAGGCTGGTTTGCACATATATATAAACCAATCAATCACGACTTAGGAATATTTAGGCCATGGGGAATAATAAAATAGAACTTTGTTTACTTTAAGTTTACTGCAATAGTATTATTCTGATGGCTGTCAATGCTAGGCCTATTACGGAGTAAAGGGCGGACTAAGTCAGTCAACTCTATGTAGAGGTTGACAGTGTGGTAAATAAAATCCAAGAAGGCAACGTCATAAGTCCAATGCGTCTTGTCGACCAGGACACACTTTGAATTTAACCATTTTGTGTACACGTACATTTGTCTCAAATTTTGATATTGAAACACAAACTAAAGAAACAAAGAAAAACCAGTAAAATGTTGATAGTCAGTTTAAATAGACCAATGTATATATTTATTTACATTGTCCACAGCGATAATGTGGTGTCTGGTATTTAAAGTAATTACCCATAACAAATATTATGCTCACAAAACGCGGAATTTTCTCAAAAAAAAGTCAAAACCAGCTTTCGTTCTACGTTCTACCATTATTTTTATACACAGCTCAATCAACAGTTCTGAAGTTAATGGTAGAGCGTCACAACGTTTTCAACTAAAATTTAGAAGCATAAGAGCAAGGTAATGAGGCAAAGTGTCCCAAACAGTTTTGTTCAAGATTGTAGTCTCATTCGACTCTGCACATATACAGTGAAAGATATGCAATATTGTGCTTTCAAAAAGGTCAAAATAATGCAGTTGATATTTACATCATATTACATCACTATCTACAAAAAGCTCTTTGAAAACGTGTATTTGTAGGCGTACAAATACATTGGCTAGATCAGCAGATCAATTCTTTCAGGTTAAACTGACGTACCCTTCAACATCATTCCTTCGACCCTTCTGTACACAATATGAAGTACACGTCTTAATTTACAATGCTGTAGCATGTTTACAATCAAAACCTTCGAGTTTGTAATGTGCTTAGTGCCTACACATGATTATTGAATACTGTCTCTATATCCAATTAAACTTACCAATTATACGCTAAATGTATGTTGAGACTCAGGTGAAGTTAGTTGAAAACTTTGGCGACGCTAACTGTACCAAACTGGTCTTCGAGATACAAGAAATATCTTGGATGTGGTTCAACAATATCAACCAATCACATATCACCGGCCTTGTCTTTGACTGGCCAATCCGAGCTCGACCGCTGTCTGAGCAGTCGAGCCTTTGTAAAGCATTCGGGACTTTGCAGTAGTCAAAAAAAAAAAAAAAGAGTTTGTTTGTTAGGCTCCATTACTGAGGTTTAGTAATCTGTTAAACAAAAAGCAAGGCATAAAACAAAAATGATAGTTATTTTAAACAATTTTATTAATTTCTCAGAAAACTTTCTTAGCCATGTTCTCAGTCTCAACAGCGAAATTAGAGTCGCTGTTCTCTCTAAACGTGACGGCTGTTTTACTTAAGTCCCTTCACATGCAGTGGTGGACACTGCAGATCCTCTGATCAACCCGTTAATAATCAAAGAATATGGCATGGAATGAATAACAAATTGTTTAGTGCTTGGTTCGTTGTTTTACTTTTATTTGAAAGTTTCGATTGGAAATATTCTATGATAACAACCCAGCTCTTCTTTACAGTTTGCTACGTTTCACATTACCAAGATAGATCGGGTTACCTTTTTGTTTACGTTATATTTAAAGGGTGACAATTGCAAGTGATAATCCTTCGTACATTGTTTCACTGCGAAAAAAATGCTGATGAATCTCCAACTTCTATGTAGGGTATGCTACCCAAACGTTGATACTTAAACGTCATCGGGTGAATGTGGACGGCGATTTCTGAATGGACGGCTTCTTAAACAAGGGCGACTCCTCACGTTGGCCCTTTCCGCGTTCCATACTGCGTCCAAGTGGAAAATGATCTTGTCGACATACCCGATTCGGTATGTGATCAGTGAAGTCTTGAAGCAACCATCGTCCTCATGAGTGGGGCTTTATAAAGTGTTTTTAACCATAAAGCAAATGGTTGTTTCTCCCTTTATTGTCCAAGAGGATCGTGAGAAACTGACAGATACCGACTTAAATTGACATATGTCAATTTAATCTTCCAATTGGAATTCTAGAAACTTCCATGTGCCCTATATTGTCCAATTAGATTGCGAGAAACTGACACATGACGATTTCATTCGACATATGTCTATTTCTATAGACTTATGGCCGCCAGGCGCACCATATGGTATGTGTCTGGAGAACTCCTGTGGTCGATCAAATGTTGCGTTCACACATTTATGTGGTAATCGACGTTGTCAAGGGGGTATTTCTGCGATAAAATTAAAATATGCACGCTATAGACAGAGGCTAAATACGAATGTAAAAATTTTGTAGTTAAGTACAAGTTGACCTGCCACTGCACGTTATAACATTTACCCGTCTGATGTGATAATTCAGTTCCACGCGAGCGGACCCTTTCTCTTCAAATGAAAGCGGCAAACAGCGAGACTTTCACATACCAACAGTGTACAAATGTAATGTTGAATGATTGCAGACTATAAGTAGCGCGGCTAGCATTGCCAATGTTTCTCATGTTTCCACATGATCGTCTTCCCATGTTTATCAAAACTAAATGATATAACCAGAATTCCAGAATACCATGGGGTTTGCTGTGTGCAAGTTTTGGTTGCAATGATAAGCGTAAGTTTCGCGTATAGAAAGCCAAATTAGATTCATCCGCAGAGACTTTTTTCTAAAGAATCTTGTTTGATTAAGTGGTATTCAAAGTCTAATCCTGTATCCAAATACGTAAATATAATACAATAAACCAACGAAACTAAGGGGAAAAATTGCGCTTAGACATTCGGGCCGCAAGTTATAATTACCCATCATGAGGTCGGCGAGAGCAAAGACAACGTATATGGTCGCCAGCATGTATATTATATAAGCCGAGAGGTGTGTACACTCAGTTGGGGTGCTAGTGTGCACATTAGCTTTCCCCTGTACTGCATAGCTTTCTTTTGTATGGGGTGTGTGGGGATTGTATAAGAGTTGGTTTGGGGTTTTCCTGTTTTTCATTTCCTTGTTTCAATGTAGGCCTATGGTGGATCGGCCTTCCACAAGCTAAGCCTTTTTCAGATTCTCCGATCTCTTCTTCGATATTTTTATTATGTTATGTATCTATTTATTTGTTACTTGGTTTGAAAAAGAGAGAGAAAAATCATCAACCTTTGGAAATATGATTACGATTGAAATTGCTTTCGTCTAGGATATTTCCACCTATTAAATCGCTTTGACTCTTTCGATTCTTTTAGAATCAATGTTCAAGAAATCACAGTTTCCAGAAAGTTAATTGATCAGCTGTTACTTTTTAGCGGTGACAGTTTTTTTTTTTGGGGGGGGGGGGATTTTTAACTAGCAGGTAATCTTACACAAAATCTGGTGCAATATTCTTTATTTTCTTTATTGCAGTCACTGGTTCAGAAAATCTCTACTGCTTCCGCAAAGCTATTACAACAATTTTAACTTTCTGACTATTAAAGTTCGTTACTTATTAGTTTGCCAAAATCGTCGATGGTTTGCATAACAACCTAGAGCTAGTTCTTGTACCGATAACTTTGTAAGTGAATGGAAACCTTCTTAAGTAGGAAAAAAAAAAAAAACATTCAAAAAGCCTACCAGTAATCTTTTATGGTAATATTAATCGATCGTGCACAACCACAAAAGGAGGAAGTTACCGGTTTTTCATTTTTTAAATACGTTTTAAGTTTCATCAGAAATACAGTTGCACTTTGATGTTGCACTATTGAGTTGCCGTTCATCATCTCTTCCACATGATCGTCTTCCCATGTTTAACAAAACTAAATGATATAACCAGAATTCAATAATACCATGGGGTTTGCACGATGCAGCTCAAGTGCTAGATTTAAGTAACGGCCTGGAATCGAACTACGACGGTCTATGTGGTAGATTATTGTACTATTAGTTCCAAACAGAGGTTTTCGAGATATTATGTGTATAAGGTTTTCACGGTGTGACCGCTGTTGACCTCTGTTACATTTGACCTCTACCAAATGCAATAGGGGTTTTGAACTCATTATGATTGATGTAACTGCTACTTCAAACTTGCATTATTGAGATGTTGTTATTTTTCTCTTTGCAATGTTTTCACAGTTTGATATCTGATGACCATTATACTGTCCAGACTATCTGCTGCGGTTAAAGTTTGGACTTAAATGAAATTAAAGCACCACATGGCAGAGTGAACTGACTTCTTGCTCGTTCGGTGTTAGTCTACGCCTCTAGTGAGTGCCCAAGAAGAAGTTGTTCCGGTATGTTTGAACTGACAGTGAACTCAAGCAAACAGAATCATGAAATAGCGAAATCATGAGGGACCAGTCTGTCTCACAATCTGCATGAACCTCTGAGAGACTGTGCTCAATCCCAAGATTCCATTCCAGTGCTATTAACTGTGGTAAGTTGATCCCCTAGACTTGCTAACAGCTGACCTCCACCAATAAAGAAGGAATTGTTGCAATCATTGAGGTACTCTTAAACAACAACTGTGAGATCAGTCAGACACAGAGGCATAGCTATGGGGGAGTGTGACCTCCCCCCCCCCCCCCCCAGCATATGAATCTATCGGTAAATGGGTGATCCATTCAGCATATTTCGAAACTCTTAATAACACGTAAGGTGGCTAGCATTTTCCATCCAACAAAATACTGACAGTGAAATTCCAGGTGCTTCAAGTTGCTGAGGATGGGAAGGGCGATTTCCTGCGATCTGGGGGTATTTTTCAAAATATTTTCTGGTACGCCACGTTTCACTGATGGCGGCGCTCTGCTAAGTCTTTCCACAATGACCCCATTATCAAAAAATCTGTGTGCACACCTGCAATGCCACACTGTGTCTGTTTTAAGCGATCCAACATGATTTCTTTTTGAGACTACCTCATTCATTTGCCAACTCCTTCCCTCTCTTTCAAAAAAAACTTTTAGCTACGCCTCTGCCTCTGCTTGAAAGTACTATGTTTTACTTTTTGATCGGAAGAAAGTATTGGTCCCTCTTTTGGCATACAACATAAATCTCGATTACATGTTCTTAGAACTCATCTATGAGTTATACACTCTTTCCCAGTGAACACTTTTCATAGGGAGAGAGAAACTTTCCTAGTATGTGTTCTACAAAATAAAGAATACTTAATCAAAATTAAGAAGGCCAGAGAGACTGGAAAGTGGCATTTCCAGCAATCTTCTGAGGGCCATTTATCAGAAAACATCTTGGTTGGCCACAAGTCAATCGATGGATTGATTTAAAATGTAAAATATCGACCGGCATTTTTTTTTGTCCTGTGGCAGAGGGACAGGATTGAAGGAATGTTGGTTGTTTTAATGCTGTGCATGGACTTGTCACAGTTTCTTACTGTATGTCGGTAACTTTTATTACATGTAATGCACGAGATGAGATAGTGTAGTTGCTTTGGGACGTAAAAATGTATTATGGCTCACTCAGTTGCTATATCAACGGTTGCCATGGTAACATTATGTGGTTGTATGTGTATGTATGTGATATGTGGTTGATAAATGAGACATGGGGGTCTGACCTGGTATCGTACTCACGTTGACCTGGAAGCCCCTTTATAGTAGGGGTCAAAATGTGTGAGGATGGGGGTGTGTCTGTGGGGTGTGAGTGTATGTGTGTGTGTGTGTGTGGGAGTGTATGTGGGTGTATGTATGTACGTATGTTGTTCGGTAGCAATAGGTTGGTAGCTATAGGTAGGTAGCTATAGGTAGGTAGCTATAGGTAGGTAGCTACAGGTAGGTAGCTATAGGCAGGTAGCTATAGGAAGGTAGCTATAGGTAGGTAGCTATTGGTAGACTGATAGGTAACGGTAGGTAGGTAGCGGTAGGTAGGCAGACAGGTAGATAGGTAGGGCTGGATGGATCCACGTATGAAGGTACGAATGCACGTAGGTACCTACGTAGGCACGTACGTACGCACGCATGCACGCACGTGTGTAGTATACGTGTGTAGCCTACGTGTGTAGAATACGTATGTAGCCTACGTGTGTAGTCTATGTGTGTAACCTACGTGTGTACATGTAGACTAACAGAACTACAGAATTTACGGAGCGTATTTATAATGTATGGTTAATTATTACATTGTTCACTGGTTATACATTTTTAGTTATGCTATTCCTTCCCATATTTCTTTCTGTCCTCTAGTGCAAACTACCTTCACTGAATTACGTTTTGGTATTCTAAAAGCACGTGCAATGGAAAATGTAACAACTGTCAAGGTTGACCAGTTCTTCGTTCACCCTGGCTATAGCCGTTTGAAGTTAGAGAATGATATAGCTTTGATGCATTTTGGAGAACCAGTAACGTACACACATACCGTAAGACCAGTTTGCCTGGAAACAGTTCCGAAGAAGTACCATCATATCAAGCATGTATTGCGTCCGAATTTGGTACACATGTGTATTCTCAACCATCAGATCGCATGTTACTTGAAGTATACTTATCTTTGGTGGAAAAGGCTAAGTGTCAGGAAGAAGGCTTTGATTATATATTACTGAAAACACGTTACAGGCTGGTGATAATAGTACAGGAATTTGTAATTTAAGTATTCCTTATCTTTCGAATTACAAATAAGAGAAAGTGGTTTCGTTTTTAGCTCACTCAAAAAAAAAAAAAAAAATGAAAGTAGTCAATTGACACTTAAGCGTCGAGACATTACCCATTGGGTAATCATGCAAAGGGATCAGAGAGACTCCTTTTCGGGTGGACAGTTGACTTCTTCGGGGGTCCCGTCATAACTGGCACCTTAAGTTGCTCACCTGAAAACCCAGTCATAACGCTGTCAAATGACATCAAAGAGCATGAAGCAGCAGAGTTTCGACTGATTTTCAAGTGAATAGCAGAGCAAATCTAAATCAAAGAGACTCATAAATGCCGTCCAGAGAGGGCTCCACTTTCCAATCATTTTTAGTATAGAAATTGAAAGAGTCATTTTCTCTTCTTTGTCATACACACGATGAGAGCAGTTGCGGGTTAAAGACTGCGAATAACGATTTTAAGTAACACCGCTACATTCCCATGCATACGTGATATTTCAGCAAAGCATTTGCTATTAAGAAATAAATAAAATAATTCTATAAATTCAGCAGTGATTACAAGTGTACATTGATTGATGTGAATGCTGTTTTTACATGTAGTCATTGGGAGAAAAGGAGAGGGGGGAAGATGCACTCACCTTCAGGGGCTATATGGAGACCTTTTAATGTGGATGAGATGGAAACGGAAGAAAATATATGCTTCTAAAATAAGACTCTCTGAACATATAAAATTCTCAATTGCCCTTTGGAAGGACTGACGTAAGACATATCACACATATCATGATAGAAGTCCATTTCTTGAGGTCAAAAATTTGCATATACTTGTCCAATGTTTAATCATGATGCACGTGTGAGACAGGAATTTACATGTAAAATTGCAAATGTCTGATCGATTTTTATGGGATTTGTGGTTATTTTTAAAACTATCAATGATTAATACGGCGCCCAATCGTCCAAAATGTCATTTTCATGTCACACAACTCGGACCCCAAAACTACTTGTCAGTAATATACCCTTGTTGTGTAGAACGTCAGCATTGCATCAGCAAGTATGTCATTTAGCCTGTGTTATTATTATCGAAAGTAAGTAGCCCTCAGTCTGTCCCCGAACCTTAGTCCTACGCACTCCATGTAGCTACGTGTTGCAGCTACCAAATTCGTCATTCATACAGTCTAGGGAAATCAGTTAAGTAACTGTAGACGATTCTGTGTAAATGAGAGCTACTTTATCTCACGATTACTTTTGTTTACTGTCATGCTGAAGAAATATTTTGGGATCATCTAGTGCATTTACCACATTTTCCCTCATGTTTACAATGCATTGCCTCCCATGATAAGAAACACAATTTCCCCCATACACTACCCAAACTATTCTAGGCTACTCCCATGTAATGTAATCTTAAACGGGGTCAATTGACACCCAATTTCGTTTTGAGTATCATGTACCTTTCCCTTTCACATTTTCCCTAAAAAACGTAACAATCAACGTGTTCTGCTATGGCATGGACACAGCCTGACACAAGATATCACTAAACTATAGCAATCGAGACAAAGAATATAAGATCGTAAAGGCGATTTAATTGAAACCCAGACAGTGACTCTGGGAGCTCAATTGTTTCAAAAGAATATTTTATATATACAGTGCTTTGATGTAAAAGTACTCTACAAAACATATATGCGTCATTAAAACATTATTGGAGAGTGGTAACCATTATGGCCGTTCTCACTTTATGTGTATTGTTTTATAACCTCAAATAACCTCAAATAAACTCTCCTTCCAGTATACACTGTTCGTAACTTACATAACTAGAAATTTGAATTTGCATGGCAAATTCGACGTAGCCACGATCGGCCAGAGACAGGCTTGAAATAAAAACTAAAGTTGGGTAAATCGCTGTAATGATACTTGGCGATAATTCTTAGTATAGTCCAGGAAACAGCTATAATCAACCTACTATCCACTTCAGGTAGAGATGTCAAACATCGTAGAGGACATTGATAACTTCCAAAAGCAATCAAGTGATAAATTATGTGAACGAAATCATTTTTGTTACCCAACGTCCAATGTTTTGTGGGAAAAAGTTGCCCGGTTATCATTTTGTGGCGATTTTGAAAGTCCTAAACCGCTCAGGATATTGCCATATGCTTCATTGTTATGATCGTTTTATGACTTAAGGTCAAGTTTGTTTGTGCCGTATCAATTAGCACTTGACCTACTTATGACTATTAACGACCTTTCGTCATGATTATAACCGCAAACCAATCAAATTAAATGTCACATGAACAGTCAAACTTTACAATTAGATGTTCAAGACCAAGCCTCTAATTAACAAAAGACAAGATAACGTGCATAAAAATGTTATAACTAAGTGATTCTCATATAAATTTAGACCTTATAACCAAAATTGAGTTTTTTAACCAGCAGTCTGTGGGTAACAGAAACTATTCTTACATACCTTTTTCAAGTACACTACCGGTATGTAAGCGCAAGGGGAAGGAAATGGTCCATTCCAGCAAGACAGGGAAGAGTGCAATAAAACTTTATGACATAACCCGTTTGGGTCTACTGACTTAGGCCCTAGATTTTTTTTTACTAGGTTAGGCCTAGCAGTTGACCAGGTAACGTCATTCTTGTTTTATGATTTTTAAGGTCGCTTTTTGTTTAGGCATTACCGGGTTACTTCTTGAAAATTATTATCTTACAGAAAAAGTCTGAAAATGGAAGTGGTTGATGGTTGACCTCATTCTCCCTAATCAATAGGGATGATATGATCTCACTCTCCACTTATATATATGGTATATGAGACTGAGACCAGTTTGAATGACGATTGAAATTTAATGAAAATTTCAGACGGAAAAATTGTGAGCCTACTGACGGTATATAGCCATGCTAATCGCTTCCGTGCCTAACTCTTTCATGGGCAGAACCATTTCACAATTAGCGTCCACTCCTTTACGATGATTGGGTACTTAATCATATTACTTTAATGTCTTACGTTTGAACTTGCTTTGACTTTTGCTGTTGATGTTTCGTCAACTTTTACTTTCTCTTTTCTTCTCATGTGTAATTTTGTCTCTTTTTTGCCCTGTTCTGTGCTTAAATGTCTTACTGCTCTACAACAGATTTCAATTTCCCAGTGTAGATTTAGTGAAGTTGTCTTGTGTTATCTTCTATGAAAGTTAAGCCTACTTTGCATAGGCATACTTATGCATTAAATTTGCAAGATTGATATAGCATAAAATAGATATAGCAGGTATACCAGCACACATGTACATGTTTAGGAAGAAATAGAAAATGAGGTAATTTTTATTTTTTAATTCTTCTCTCACTTTCTGGTTGATGTTCAGTAGGCTAATCAAACACAAACTCAGCTATAACGTCTAGGACTAGCAGGATGTGTAGGATCTATCTACCTCGCTTACGAATTAGGCCAACGAATCAAGCAAAAGCAGTTTAAGGTAAGAAAAATTCACTAGAACACATCCAAAATATTGAGGTTTCAATAAACAGTGGTTTTGATAACCTTAGGTGAAGTTTCAACGACATCTCTCCGAAAAGTTGCCTCCGCGCGGCGACCGATGAAGCTTTTTTTATACTGATGTTAATACATGTACGTAAATTCACAACACGTACTGTATTAACGTTGCGCTTTCGCGCGAAATGCACAGTGTAAGTACGGAGAATATTTCGCAGTTTCTTTGGTCGAGAGCCTGGCCATATCCCGCTAGCTTCAGTAAGCTGTAGCAAATCTGCTACAATTGAATTGGGGTGGGGCTTAGTGCTCCAAATTGGATTTTTTTTTACTACGAAAACAAGGGTACGACCCCTTGACTGAGAGAAAATAAAGAAACATGTATTTAAACTTTTCGAATAAAATTTATCTAAAGATATTGCATTCGGCTTGTAATTCTATATCTCAATGTCGCCATAAACATACACCGATAGTTAACACAAGAATAGTAAAATAGTAAATAATGTACCTTCTTAGGGATGATACCATGTAAATGTCATTGATATATAATACGGTTTAGACAGGGTTACAAATGACGCCAATCATAAGGACCTAATGTGTGCCCACGTGATCAATGTAGTGAAAGTAACGTTGTTCTAGTCATGTCTTATTTAAACTTCCTCCCCTCTGCAGTAAATTGTCAATATCAGTAGCTCAATTCAGTTTCGGACTGCACCATTACCACAAATTTTGATATAAATATATGTTCTTCCAACCCATTACACATGAGATTTCAATTACAGGCATTTTATACATACTCTTGTTTTTGATAAGGTCAAAGGTCATCTGAGGTCACCAGAGTTCAAACACTTAAAATCTTGTTATCATGATATTTCAAGAAGTGAAACTCTGACAGCTCTCAAACTTGATACATAGATATACCATATTAAGTGGAAAACCCTATTGTTTTTATGGAGGTCAAAGGTCATCTGAGGTCACCAGCAGGCAAAATGTAGGCAAACTGTGTCTGCAGTATCTCAGAAACAATACGTTCTGTGATCTTCAATCTTGGATGTGTACTGCCCATTAAGTAAATGAGCTTGTGAGGGTTTTCTTGTAGGTCAAAGGTTATCTGGAATCATCAGAAGTCATAATGTAAAGTGCTTCTGAACACCCTAGCTTTTGAAGTGAACTTGCATGACAGTTCAAAGTCATTGTGGGTAAGACATATGAAGATTGGGATTGTTTCAGTGGATACCAAAGGTCACTTGAGCTCATCTTCAGGGAGAATGTAGACAAACCATGTTTGCAGTACTGCATGGACCACACATTGCACAAAACTTTAAGCTTGGAGGGTATGTTGGGCTTTCTAAGTAAATAAGATGAGGGTGTCTCCGGAGGTCAAACATAGTGTGTGGTCATCAGAGGTCATAAAATGAAAAGCTTGTGAACATGCAATGTCAGCCGTTCTAGAAATTTCAACATAAATACCTTATAACATCAAAGGCAGTGTGGGGTATCATGAGGTGTCAAACTTGTCATCTGATCTGTGCCCTCCAGTGTTTTGGCATCCATTCTGCCCATAATGCAGAGAATAATAACTTAGCAAATGCTCCATTGAGCACAAACCTCCTCAAATGACTTTGTTAGATGCTGAGGCTGCAGTACGTGTGCGTTTATGACCCTGTGAAATTTATTGTTTATTAATAGAAAGGAAGGGTAAGTTTTTCACTCTAAAAGAATATTAGCCTTAACACCAATATCGTGTTACCCCATAGGTTATATGAGGTGAGTGCGTTGGTAGCGAATTTCCAAATCAGGGAATATTGAGGGATCAGGAAGAATTTGCCTGTATTGTATTTGGTTATCGCAGTGGAGAGAGGGTGCCCATCACCACAAGTCCATTACAATGTGCATGACATGAGGTAAATTTCAGCTTCTTAAAAAGTGACTCACCTCATTTCTTTGGTTCTCTGACTGCTGAATATTAGATTCAAGTTCTCGTTCATCATCCTGGAAAAAGAAATAGTACATGTGAAAAAGTGCCCATTAATCGCACTGCCATTCCGGTTTTTGTTGCCCAAGGCACTTATCCAGGCAATACTATCATTCGAAAGAAATTCACTTCTTCTCTCCACTGGCTGACTGGCCTCTATTTTACAATGTAAAATACAAAAGTGAAATTTACAGTAAAATATGTCCAGATACGAAATCTAAAGGTGATGTAACATTGAACTGCACTTTCAAACGAAAAATTTGGTTGGGTAAGAGGCAATTTAAGAAAATGCCATGAACTTCTTAAGGTTTTAAATGTGTTCTCCTCGCAAACAAAGTTCCTCCCCTCTGCAGTAAATTGTCAATATCAGTAGCTCAATTCAGTTTCGGACTGCACCATTACCACAAATTTTGATATAAATGTGTTCTTCCAACCCATTACACATGAGATTTCAATTACAGGCATTTTAGGCATACTCTTGTTTTTGATGAGGTCAAAGGTCATCTGAGGTCACCAGAGTTCAAACACTTAAAATCTTGTTATCATGATATTTCAAGGAGTGAAACTCTGACAGCTCTCAAACTTGATACATAGATATACCATATTAAGTGGAAAAACCAGAAGTCATAATGTAAAGTGCTTCTGAACACCCTAGCTTTTGAAGTGAACTTGCATGACAGTTCAAAGTTATTGTGGGTAAGACATATGAAGATTGGGATTGTTTGAGTGGATGCAAAAGGTCACTTGAGGTCATCTTCAGGCAGAATGTAGACAACCCATGTTTGCAGTACCGCATGGACCACACATTGCGCAAAACTTAAAGCTTGGAGATTATGTAGGGATTTCTAAGTAAATAAGATGAGGGTGTCTCCAGTGATCAAACAAAGTGTGTTCATCAGAGGTCATAAAATGAAAAGCTTGTAAACATGCAATGTCAGCCGTTCTATAAATTTCTACATAGATACCTTATAACACCAAAGGTAGTGTGGAGTATCATGAGGTGTCAAACTTGCCATCTGATCTGTGCCCTCCAGTGTTTTGGCATCCATTCTGCCCATAATGCAGAAAATAATAACTTTGCTCCATTGAGCACAAACCTCCTCAAGTGACTTTGTTAGATGCTGAGGCTGCAGTGGGCCTTATTAGTTTCTCTTCTTGAAATATCATGATAACAAGATTTTAAGTGTTTGACCTCTGGTGACCTCAGATGACCTTTGACCTCATCAAAAACAAGGGTATGTCTGAAAAGCCTGTAATTGAAATCTCATGTGTAATGGGGTGGAACAACATATATTTATTTCAAAATTTATGATAATGGTGCAGTCCAAATCTGAATTTAGCTACTGATATTGACAATTTACTGCAGAGGGGAGGAAGTTTGTTTGCGAGAAGAACACATTTAAAAACTTAAGTTCATGGCATTTTCTTAAAATGCTTCTTAACCAACCAAATTTTTCGTTTGAAAGTGCAATTCAATGTTAAATCACCTTTAGATTTCGTATCTGGACATATTTTACTGTAAATTTCACTTTTGTATTTTACATTGTAAAAGAAAGGCCAGTCAGCCAGTGGAGAGAAGTGAATTTCTTTCGAATGATACTATTGCCTGGATAAGTGCCTGGGGCAACAAAAACCGGAATGGCAGTGCGATTAATGGGCACTTTTTCACATGTACTATTTCTTTTTCCAGGATGATGAACGAGAACTTGAATCTAATATTCAGCAGTCAGAGAACCAAAGAAATGAGGTGAGTCACTTTTTAAGAAGCTGAAATTTACCTCATGTCATGCACATTGTAATGGACTTGTGGTGATGGGCACCCTCTCTCCACTGCGATAACCAAATACATGGCAAAGTTGATAGGAGTGCTTTAAGTAAGTTTAACATTTTAGTTTGTTCTATACAGACAGTTAAAATAGGTTTCCCTTCACATTTACTATACATGCAAGGGTCTCAAAACACACAAATGGAGTCATGGAATTTACTAGTATTGTGGAAACTAACCATTTAAAGGGAAATAGGACGTTTAGAATATTCCCGCATGGCATACAAAGAAAATAGCATTAATCATTGTTAAACTATTCACTCTCACCAATAAACATCTGCAAAAGCTTCATCTCCTCATAACGTTATGAATGTAATGAGTTACGGAAGGTGCATCTTTTGAATTTTGAAAAGTTTGGGTGAACAAATTGTTGTTGAGTAACAAATGACTTAATTTCTGCCTGTGAGAAGCTTATTTTGTGAAAAGAAGGCTACTGTCCTTCCTTATTTTCAATAATCTATCATTCTATGTCCACAAACATTGGTTTTAAAAATATGGTTGCTTTCTGAAAACAAACGCCCTGTTTCCCTTTATTGATACTATCCAGAATAGTACAGTATTACAGTAGTTTTATGTATTAAGCTAGCCTTATTGTTCAAAGTGGTTGGTAGAAAGTTTTGAGGTTTTTGGCTCCATGTAAGCAATGCACTGACATTACAGTATATCAGTGTTTCAGTCAGTTTGACATTTTCTAATTATCCTCTAATGCATCTCTTCAACACTACCCTTATACAAATTTTCTTCTATTTGGCATGTCCAAATTGAGGTTTTTCCAGAATAGTTTGAAAAGCACATGAGCAATTAAGTTGAAACTTGGTAGGGTTGTGCATGATACCAATATGTGCGAGATGTATTAGTTGTATGGTAAATCAAGTCAAATTTGCTGATTTTTGAGAAAACAAGAGCCCAAGGGCACTGTGGTTCCTAATGCACAGATGGAGAGTATAATGAAAGATTAAACGAGAACTTACCTGTTCGTTGTTTGATCTTGATTTTATGACGAAACAGTGAGTGAGGAAATAATATGAGATCCCGTTTGCGCATGCTGAGTCAGTCTTAAAAGGTGAGGTCTGAGTTACCCAAGCCAATCACAGCATCATCTGTCAAAATTAACTTTGCATTGCTGTAGCTAGCTACAACTCTGGGTGGGCGAGGAGGGCATATTATTTCCTCACTCACCGTTACTTCATAAAATCAAGATCAAACATCGAACAGGTAAGTTCTCGTTTAATCTTTCATTTTATTTCATAACTTTGTTCGTAAATAATATGAGATCTTTAAAGCAGGTAACTCAAGACCTCCACAAGCAATGGAACCCCAAACTTGTGATATTTGTTGTGTTGTTATGGAGCAATTAACACAATGCTACTGTAACATATATATAAACTTTGAATATCATACCGAAACTAGTGTGCTACCAAAGGTAAACTGATGAAAACTTGGCCTCCAATACAACTGAAGGAATTAAATGATGAAATTATTTACAGTGATGAACAAAGTTCCTTGTGATGTCATCATTCCACTATTATACAGCAAGAGAACATATGTATAGTACAAAAAGAAAACAGGTTCACAGTAAGCAACTACATATCATCCTGATATCACTTGCCCTACAGTAGAGCAGGTGAAAATTCTGGCTTCCTCCAAATCAATGGCTTTCTGTAAAAGTTTGCGAATGTTCTTTCGATGGCCCATCCAAAATGAGCTAAAATGTCATGTACTGGCATGTTTGATTTACTAACTTTAGATACTGCTGCTGCCCGAACCGAGTGGGGCTTAAACTTGCAAGTGTCTATTCCAGCCGACGACAAGACAGATTTGATCCACCGAGCAATTGTGTCAGTACTTACTCTTCCATGTGGTTTTTTGAAACTTACAAAGAGTCTCTTCCATTCCCTCTACATAACTTCGTTCGCTTCAGATATTCGATAACAAAGTTATAGATGCAAAGGCGCTTATCTGGTGGGTATGCCTTTAAAGTTAGTTTATGCCCCACATTGTCTGGACAAGACTGCTTAATCAAGGCAGTGACTGTTAAGGTTATGGTTGCTGAAGCAATCTTCATATTTTCAATGTCTAGCAGTTGAATGGTTTGCTGACGCTGTGAAGACACCAATGCTAAAAGCATACATGTTTTAAGAGTAAGTTGTTCTAGACTTAGTTTTTTGGCAAGGGAGAGTTTGCGGAGATATGCAAAGACTCTTCCAACATCCCATATTTCATCATAACGAGGTTTCGGCGGCTTCAGCTGGAAGACTCCCTCAACAAATCTCGATATAAGCGGATGTGTTCCTGCTGTATATCCCTCTGATAAAAGCACAAAAGATGAGAGTGCAGCCCCAGTTGTAATGATAGTAGAATAGCCTGACTTCTGGTAAATAGAAGTGAGGAACTCAATTATTTTAACTTCATCTGTTTGCACTGGATTAAATTGTTGTTGAGTGCAAAAGTCAATCCATCTGTGTATGTAGGTGTGGTACTGGCGTTTTGTGGACTTTCGCCAGGAGGACAAGATGATACAGTGTATTTGTAGCCTCTTCCAATAAGCCTTTATTCTCGAGGGATTGCCTGACAACCTGCAACATAATAGAGACAAATTTTTTAATGGGTGTATTTCCCCTGTGGTTGGCTGTGTCAGCAAATCCTTCCTGTGTGGTAAAATGATTGGATCGTCTACTAACAAAGTAGCAGTGGAAACCAGGGTTGTGTCGGCCATTTTGGCACAATCAGTAACCCTTCAGCTCCGTCAAGCTCAATTTTAACCAGGCACTTCATGACAAGAGAGAAGGGGGGAAAGGCATAGAAATCAAAATGCTTCCAGTCTGCCAAGAAGGCATCTACTGCCTCAGCACCTGGGTCTGGCATCCAAGAAATGTATCTTTCAAGCTGTGAATTGTTTATATTTGCGAATAAGTCTATGTCTGGGGTGCCAAAAATACTACAGATTTGCTGGAACACTGTTTTATCCAGCATCCACTCCAGTTGGTCATTAAATTTTCTAGATTTTCTGTCTGCTATCTCATTAAGCGTACCAGGCAAAAATGCTGCTGTAAGCCAGATTTCTCTATGTTGGCACTATTTCCATGACTCCTTTGTTAATAAATTGCATGTAGCAGACTTGATACCTCCCATGTTATTCACATAGGTTACTGCTGTGGTGTTATCCATGCAAATCAGAACATGCATGTTTCCAAATTGGCACAAAAAGATTGCAGAGCAAGGAATGCTGCCCTCAGTTCTAAACAATTTATGTTGATATTATGGGCCCTCAGATTTTCATGTGCATTCCACCTGCCAACAGTACTGTATGGGTATTACCATCTGAAGTACCCCATCCAAGACCGGATGCATCACTTGTAATGCAGAGGGTGGGGGCACCTCTGAAAATAAGGTTAAATGAATGATCGAGTGATTTCAGCCACCAGTTTAATTCTTCTTTTGCCTCTACTGATAAAGTCATTGGTCTATCAAAATGCCCATAGGCTAATTTCAGTGACCTAATCTTTTCATTTTCTAAGCTTCTGTACTATAAGGGTCCATACTGTATAGCTAGGAATGAAGCTACCAGCTTACCAATGACCATAGCCACTTGTCGGATAGAAGGGCTGGGTGTGGTCAATAACTCCTGGCAAACTGATTTTATTTCTTCTCGTTTGGCCGGAGTCAAGGTGACGTTCATTGCCTTTGAATCTATTATGAACCCCAGAAAGGTTATATTTTGCACTGGGTATAAACATGACTTGGTTGGGTGAATAACAAACCCTAACTCAGTTAGCACCGTAATGGTTTGGAGAGTTGTCTGCATAGCTTGGGCACGTGTCCTGGCCACTATTATGGTGTCGTCAAGATAAGCCACGATGTCAATACCACATGACCTCAGGTAGGCTAACAGCGGCTTCAGAATCTTTGTAAAAAGCCTTGGGCCAGATGACAAGCCATTTGGCAGAGCTCTAAACTGCCAGAAAGTGTTCTTCCACTGGAACTTTAAATATTGTCTATGCTCTTTAGCTATTGGCACAGAATAATACCCATCTTTAAGATCAATGGAAGTCATGAAGCAATCCTTTGTAATCAGGGCGACAGCTGAACTGAAAGTTTCCATTTTGAAATGATAACACTGAATATGTTTATTTAAATGTGTCAGGTCCAGAATGACTCTGTAGCTGCCATCTTTCTTGGGCCTTGTGAAGATGTTCGAAAAGAACCCTTCTGTATGAATGCTAGCCTGTTCAATTACCCTTTTTGAAAACAGGTCCTCTAATTCTATGTCAACGGACTGAATTTCAATGGGTTTCAGCTTATAAGGGGCTGGAACAAAGGATTGTTTCTCAGGTAAGTCAATAAATTCCAGTGTGTAACCTGAGATGGACTCCAGTATATATTTATCTGAAGTGTATTGCAACCAATTGTTGCAAAAATATTTGAGTCTGCCACCAATCGATAGACCTACCACTGGCATGTTTACTAGTACAATAGTCATAGGCCTAGATAAGTTGCTTACCTGTGATGCCTTTACGTGCTGCACTACGTTTTTTGTTGGACCTGTTTTGCGGCCTTGCTGACACTCGGTCGATCCTTGTTGGCATATGCTCGGTCCTCAGGACCCTGCCTGTACCGAGGGCCCCCGCTAAAAAAGGCTTTGTTGGGGGTTTGAATCTCTGAGTCACTGTCCACCCAGCTTGTTGAAACCTTTGTCGGTCACTAGGTGCATTAAATATGGTCTGAATCTGGCCAATTTCTCCTTTGAGACCTTCACTACAGAGACTGACTTTTGTTCTTCCTCCATGTCTTTAACTGTTTTGGGGAGGTTATCACCGAAGAGCCATTGTGTTGGCTGAACTAAATGCAGTTGCAGAGGTGTGAAAATTTCTGATTCAGTTCAGGCATGATGAGTTCCTTTCGAAGGAGATTGAGTTCAAACACAGCATTTGACAGTAATGCTAATGCATCCTGCTCTATGTTCGATAGTTCCTTATTACCAAAAGCACTTGTGAGAACTGTCATGCCTTTAATTAGTGGCCTCTCGCATCAATGTATTTTGAGGTCCAGTGAATGAGAACTGGGGCTGAGATGGTCCCAAATGGGCTTGTTTACTTTGGGGACCACGAGACTTTGACAGTTACTAGGCCTTGCATAAAGATCGGCAGTCTCTGAAAGCTGTTTATCTGCAAGTTCGGTGTGAATTGAATAGTCAAGACTGTGAGCTAACTCACTAGACAAAGGGGCCCCTTCATCAACTGGGGCAGCAAATTTGGCAGCAAACCCGATGGCAATACTTGGGTCAGGGTCCTCTGGCTCCTGTCTCATTGTAGGGTTACCCTCAAAATCAATGAGCTCCCTAGTAGTAGGATTGTCCGTACAAACAATATCTGAATCCTCACTTGAATTGGCGGGAATAGCATTATCGTACCGCGCCACCATGTCTGGGTCTTGAAAACTGCTCATAAAGGTCTGAAACATATTTTCCAGCCTGTCCAAACGTTTCGAGAAATTCGCTTCGCTGGTTGACGACGTTCCTCTGGCTTTGTTCTTACCTTTATCCGCCTCATTCTTCCCCTTCGATTCCACAGTCGGCCTAGGCCTACAGCTGTTCTTACTGTCGTTCGTAGCCTTTGGCTTAACACTAGGCCTGGTTACACTAGGCTGTACAACACTGCTAGCAGCGTTAGACGTTTCGTTGGGATCGGCAGACTGCTCCAAAGGGCTTAGCCTATCGGAAGCAGCAACATTAGAATCAGACATAATCACTGTTACAGTGAATTCCAATCTGTCAAAAATCTGCCCAAAGGCGGTAGAAACGATGATTCTTTGGTAAATAAGTCGATTTCCTGATGGGATTGAATAAAACACTGAAAATGCAGGTACAAATCGCGATGCTGTGCGTAATTAGTGCGCTGAACTGAGATTACACGGAACGAACGGACTGAGCATGCGCAAACGGGATCTCATATTATTTACGAATGAAGTTACGAAATAAAATGTAAATTTTTAAGTAAAAGGGAGCATGTTTCTGACAATGAAACCTCACCGTAACATAAAATCTGTAGAGACAGAAACATATTTCACCCTTTTACAAAAAGGCCCATTTGAGACAGTGGACCCCAATCATGAACCAATATGGAACCACTTCCATAGCACTAACATGAACAACCATCAACAGTGTTACGTACAATCTGTAAGAGAACTTAAGTATTTTGCATGATTTCACAACAGACTATGGGCAGTATGGTTCCTTGTACTTGGAATATACATACTGTAAATGATATGCCTGAGTTCATAAATATCAAAGAAGCCATTTCAATTAATGCAATGAATTGAAGATGTTGATTTCTGCAATATACAGCAATATCGCATTCATTTTACAAAACACAAACAGCTGTGCATTTCTCATTTCAAGAAGGGGCTCTGCAAATTGCAATATGGCTTATCCCATCTGTGCCCCTTTAACATCCAATAAACTGATAGTATGCCCTGGGGGGAACTACTGGGATCTACTTTAAACTGGTAAAAACACCAACTGACTTATTTACTTTCATTGTTACCTGCCCACCTCACTAATTGAAAAGACACTTACATGAACGCACACATTAGCAGTCAGGCACGAGGAGGTAAACTCATCCAGCCAAAACTTGTCTGGTGTGACCACCTACAGTAGCGCAAATGATACTGCTTCTTTTTCATTTGATCAAGAAATTGCTAACTCAAGCAGTACTTTCATGATGCACTGGAGGGGGACTGATGGTACATATGAGCATCCATAGCATAAGGTTTTCAGACTTTTGCCCCCAGTTCCCCCAGATGACCTTTGACCTCCACCAAAAACAATAGGGCACTCCTTCTCAATATGGCTAACCTACATACTAAATTTGACTTTCATAAGACTTTCCCCTGTTGAGTTACAGCGTACCCAAGCAAAACAAACTTTTGCCCCCAGTTCCCCCAGATGACCTTTGACTTCAACCAAAAACGATAAGGTACACCTTCTCAATATGGCAAACCTACATACCAAGTTTGACTATCATCGGACTTTCCCCTATTGAGTTGCAGCGTATCTAAACAAGTGTCACAGATGCACACACACATACACACGCGAACACTCGCACACGCCAACCTGACTGCATAGGTTCCTTTGCCGATGCAAGGAACCAAAAAATGGACATGGAACATTCTACCTTTTATTTGGCCTACTCTGCCTGCCATTTCCATTAACTGTCTCTAATTGTCAGTTCATAGTCACTGGAAATTTATCTCATATACAGACCAGGAATGTGTTGAAGCCGAAGAATCAGATTCAGAAACAGTTGCAGGTAAGTTTACCATTTCATGATACTGTTGCAATTCTTAAAGGGGAACTGTAGTGGGTGCGTGTTTGAATTTCAAGATACAGAACAATTAATGTATATCTCTTTACAAACAGTTGTGATAGTACCCACTTCTTTCCAAATATAACTTCAAATTTCCCACTGTCATTGTACAGCGTATCACCATTTTGCAATGGATGATATATCACAAGCACCTTGCACCTGCAATATAATGTGACATGTAAAGGTGCATGTATGACATCATGTAATTCTGCAAAAACATGGCGACTTAGTGAATGAAGAACTATATTCATTAAAACTTCATATTTCCTTGCATGTGAATTTATTGCACTACCTATGGTGTTTCCTTGTTTGAGCAAGACCCCAATGGGCTCTGCAGTTCCTAGCGTGGAGATTATTAATTGAAGTCCATAGCTTAGCCAATTGTGCTTTTTTTATCATTATCATTTGCATCAATGGTGCTTACAAGAAGTTGCATTTTACGTTCTTGCACACACGTATTTAAAGTGGAAATTCACTGTGAAGTTGAACAGTGGCGCAGACAATTATATAGTTTTATTAAGTACCAATCGCCATTTGAGCCTGCTTGGAAGACCCTTTGAATTTTATCATAGTGTGTAGCACCAAGTATCTTTCCAAATATTACCAACTTTCACTCAGGGAAAATACAGTGGGGAATTTGATTGATTGCTTGAAGTCCTTTCCACCTACAGTACTAAACAGCACTCTGTCCATGCTACTTTAGCTTCAAACTGGTGCTGACAGTCAGCCAACGTGCATGTTGCCTTGGTAGTTGTATGTACTGCAATAATATCGAATATGTATACCACTATAACACGACCAATGACATGTAAAGTATTAGCACGATCACGGTGTTCGTTTGTTCCATATGGGACTAATAATACTGACAACCTACTGTAAAGGAACCCTCTACCATAATAGTAATTTAACACCATACAATCTGTAGGAGAAGAGACATTTGACATGATTTCATAAAATGGTCCAAATGGTCCACTTGAACCTTAAACCCCCAAAATCTTGAACAAATCGGCAACACTTCTATCATAATGCATCTATATACCAAGTATAAACTTTGTCCAAGCTATACAATGGGAGATATCCTGTTAAAAGGGTTTTTGTAGTATGACTCCCCAAGTGCCCCCAGATGACCTTTGACCTCCACCAAAAACAAAAGGGCACACCTTCTCAATATCACAGATCTACCTACCAAGATTGACTTTCATCCAACTTTCCCCAAGCAAGTATTAAGGAATCTTAGATTTTTGCCCCAGTGTTCCCAGACGATTGAACTTTGTCTTAAACCAAAAACAAAAGGGGACACCTTGTCATTATGGTGGACATCCTACATGTAAGTTTGACTTTCATTCGACTTTGGGTGAGTATGTGTGTGCATGTGTCACAAGATACACACATGTACACATACCCACACACGACATCAGGACTGCATAGATTCCCCTGCCTACGGCAAGGAATCAAAAACAAGCTAAACTTTTCTCCCCTGGGATACAAATCAGTAACCAGCAATATCATACCAGAAGTTACACCCCCCCTCTTTCCATGCAGGGAGTTGCAATTTGAAAGGAGATACATCCTCACTTTGTACCCAACTGTTTGACACGATGTCCTCTGTTTTGTCTGTGGCTTACAGATTCAATGAGCATAGAGTGATTATGTGCATAGGAAAAAATTTTAAAAAAAAAAATTGAAATTTTATGTCCAAAAGTTAGTAGGACTTTGAACAGAGCCATTCAGCCATTGCACTGCTGACACAAACTCTCAACTAATTTAATTTAACAACAAAAATCAGCAAAAACAATGCATACAATACTTTTCTTATGACTAAATAACAAGTAAGTACAAGACATCTTAACAACATGATATTCCATGAAAGTGATTTAAGTGACCAATCAAAGCATGAAACAGCAAACTTCAGCAAAAGATTTTCCACACCATCTGAATTCTATGTGTTCACCATGTTGCAATGCTTAGTTGATGACTTAACTATGTTCAGTTTTCAAGTCAGAATTCTTCCATTTGCTCATTACAGTGTATTTCAGTAAAAAGTACTTTGAATATGGAAAGGTAGATGGTGTACCAGAGATAAAGTTTGATGAAAAGATATAGCTATTTGTGAATATGAGGGTTAATGACCCTGGCAAGGGGTGGCTAATTAGTTAAAAATTTGTGTTAGTGGCCACACAAGGGCTGTGATGTGGAGTGTAATACGCTAGGGATGATGAATGTCACACAGAGCCATGTTCGTTGTGTTCAAGGGCTAGCCCACCAAACTAAAGTACCAGTTACACATAAATTCATTTTTTAGAAAATTGGGACTATTTGTTTCACTGGCTGAGCCTTTTTTTTATTTCAAATGGGGAACAATCAGGAAGTCCTGATTTTTTATCAGGATGGATGGTAGCAGCTCATTACATGATCAGACAATTTTGTCCACCATTGTCATTTGCTGTTTATGACAATTAGAAAAAGCAAGTGCAAGTAAGTGCCCATGGTATCTCCTTACTGCTCCAGTCCTTGTAAGATTGTGCAGAAAATACATACACTGTTATCAAGTCAGTAAAAGTAAGTGTTAAATCACATAGGCCTAATGTTATGCTAAGTATTGTCTGTTACTAGTGTTAGAGTGTTAACTAAGAGAATATTAGCGTTACTTAACGAGATACACCTGATGTTTAACTAAGAAAAAAAAAATCTAAAAGTCATTACTATGACAAAAAATGATGAGGAGATACAAGCATAGCACTCATTTGTATAAAACCTTCCATACATAAGCAAAACTTTTCCAACTTTCTTTATCTAAAGCAAAATTATATCAGAAGTTACACCTCTCCTGCCTCTTTCCATGCAGGGAGTGGCAATATTAAAGGAGATACATCCTCCCTTTGACCCCAACCTTGTCACCAAGATCATCTGTTTTGTCTGAAAAATAAATGCAGGCCAGTAGGCAGCCCATGTGGAGGGGTGGGTCTTTCTTTCAAGATGTGGACTTTTTTCCAATTATGGAAGCAGCTGGCGCGTGATGTAAGCATGCAGTTGCTAGGGTCTGGGGGGGTGGTTTTTCCAGGGGGACTTTTGAAATCTAAAGATTTACCGCAATCTGGAGCATTTTAAAGGACTACAAAAGACCTTCTGTCGTAGACAATTACATAAATAGTAGACAGAGGGGCGTAGACAGAGGGGCGTAGCCAGGAATATGTCAAGGAGGGAGTGAACTCGTGAAGACTATCTAAGCGGAGCGCCACCATTGGTTGACCTGTAGCATACAGTATAAGAAAATTTTGAGTTTAACAAACCCCCAGGTGGCCGGAAATAGCCCTTCCCAAGTCTTTTCAGCTGCATGAACTCAGCCTTGAAATATAGATCTCATGTCTACAATTTCTCAATTACTGAAAAAAACATTTAGTCTGTGAAAAATGATTCAATGCCGAGATAAGCATTAAAAGAAACGTTTGGCTCTACAAACCACTCAGACAGTAGAAAACGGCCCTTCCTGGGTGTTTTACATGCATAAATACACACTCCCAACCCTGCATTCCTCCCCTGCCTTGGTAGGCACGCCGCATGAATTAAGGGTATTACTATTTAGCGATATCGCGGGAAAAACTTAGCGAAAATGAGATCAAGCAGGGTCGCCCTTTTCACCCTCCTTTCCCTGGCTATGCCTATGCTCCAGGGTGTTTCTGGCGGAGACATAAAAAAAAAAAAAAAACAATATGGCCAAGGGGCTGGCTATGCGCCTGAGTAGACAGTAGACACTCTTTGGTAGTTTGAACAGGGCTTAAAATGTAACGACTGCACCTGACTACAATTGAGCATATTTAATCAGACCCAGCAACGGCCTACAACACAACTGAACTCTAGTCGTGGAACCAGTCACACCGTCACGACCACAGCAGACGCGGTGGGTGGTCGCTGTTGTGTCGCAGGTTGTCGTGGCAGTGTGTCCCAGGCTTTGTATTGTATCTAGTTCAATGATATCCACAATGACATAACCATGCATGTGCGTCTTTGAGCTTATTATCTCATCACCCCACATAGTGTATGTATGTGGTGATGAGATATTGTGGTCAGTTTGGGCCTGTATACATTTTATGACATAAGTGGAAAGGTTTTATCTTCCCGCTAAAAGTGAATGGAAATTCAACCTCAATATGTCAAGACAAAAAATATTTCATAGCTGACCCTTCCAACACAGGGCTGGAAAAATGGACCTCCCTCAAGTTGGGGTGGGTTGTTCGAACACTCCGACAATCTGATTTTTTGAACAAGTGCAAAGTATACTAGTGTTGAAAATTTAGTTAGTCAAAACAACTCATAAAAAATGATGCCACAATGGTGCAATCAGTTTGTCGATTATTTGTAAAAACAAAGCTTCCTTTCACCAAATACTGTACTGCAATTCCTGATACCAACCAAGGAGCAATGACTTGAGCATTCTTTTGGATACATCAATGAAACCTGCACTGTGGCATGCACAGTAGGCAGTTTTAGAATAGGGATTCTGTTTTTCTCTGTTTTCATGCCGATCCCATTGCTTCTGAAAGTTGTTTCTGTCATTTTCATTTATTGAAAGACATAGTACATTCTTTTGCAACCTTGCATGTACAGTACTGTACATTTAAAAATATATATGAAAAGTTTAAAAGATCAAACATTACATCACCCTAACTCTAGTTTTCACCCAATCGCTTTAACGGAAATTGTGATGAATTTCTACGATAAGATGTACAAGTGTGTCATCTGTACATCTAATATTGCAGATACCATATAGGCTATTTCTCTAAGATGAGAGTTGGATTATACACTAACTTTTGGAAATTGGTCACATGGGGTATCCTTTTTTTTTAATTAAACAGCATTTAGAGCCTATAGGCCATGTTGCTGTTGGGTAGTGCTAACTATGTATTGCTGATATTGTATGGTACTGTATTAAACTTGAACAAAATTTGTTTTCAATGTAAGTGCAAAGATCATACATACTTGAACAGGGCTGTGCCAAGAACATTACATGCCACACACAACCATTGCACCACAAACACAAACTTTCAACTAATTTAAGTTTAGCAACAAATCCCCCTCTCCCCTCCCCCCCCCCCAGAATCAGCAACAACAATTCATACAGTACTTCTCTTATGACAAAATGATAGGTAAGTACATCTTAACAATAAGATTACCCATAAAAGTGACTTAGGTGACCATTTGAAGCTGGAAACAGCAAACTTTTCCGCACCATCTGAATTCCACGTGTTCACCATGTTGCAGTACTCAGTAGGCCTATCTGACTTATCTATGTCTTTTTTTTTCCCAGTCAAAATTCATCCATTTGCTCGTTACAGTGTATTTCAGTGAGAAGCACTTTGTAATTGTATACAGAAAGGTAGATAAGGCACAAGAGATAAAGTTTGGTGAGAAGATATAGCTATTTGTGAATATATGGGTTACTGACCCTTGCGAGAGTTTGCTAATTAGTTTTTTTTTTATCTTAGTGGGGAACAATTCATAATTCAGACTGGATGGTAACAGCTTATTGCAGTGCATGATCAGACAATTTTGTCCATCATTGACAATTGCTGTTTATGACAATTAGAAAAAAAACATAATTTAAGTGCTCATGGTATCTCCTTATTGCTTCAGTGCTTGTAAGGTTGGGAAGAAAATATATACACTGTTGTAAAGTCAGTGAAAATAAGTGTTAAATAGCATAGGCCTAACATTTGGCTAAGTATTGTCTGTTACTGTTACTGTTAGTAATAACAACGTGAGGTCCGTGGTAAGTAACTTGAACATGTAAAAAAAAAAACCTAGTAAAAGTTACCTCATCATCATCAAGTTCCTGCTAGCTAAGGTCGTACCCCTGCAGCGTGATTGACAGTCAAAACACCTTACAACAGTAATCACCAACGATTTCCTAAACTCACCGTAAATGTATCAAGTCAGTTGACATTTCACATGAAACTATGAGCAACCTGCTTAGTGACTAAGCTAGGTTATATTGTTTTATCGTGGTACACTTATCGATCATCATACGGTAACACATGTATACAGTGTCATCACAGCCAGCTGTGTGGAAAGTATGGATGCCCATAAGTTAAAGTAAATGCAAGTACACATATGGGGATATGCATTGGTGTGGTGCGATACGTTTACCGAAAGGGTTATACCAATTGAGTTTTCCCTCCTAAAAAAGCAACAAAGGTACGTAGTGTGTTGTAACGAAAGATATGCTTTCTCAGTAACGTAACTTGCAACGCAACCCAAAATTCAAACGAAAACAAAAGATTCACCGGAGATAAACCCATATCATAACCTAGGGAGGTAAACCCATATCGTAATCTAGTGCTATATATGTATATATTTAGTGTATAGTATATGTATAATGCTTCATACACCAGTGATCAGGACTAGCCTAAACTGTAACTTAACCCAACCAGTTAAACAATATATGATACGTAAATTGGTTTTAGGCATTGCGTTGAAAACGTTATCCTATGAAACGCTTTTTGTAAGGGTTTCCACTCCATCGCAACAGATCCCCTAAAACACAAAGGAAGGCCTTCCATTAAGTTATTACAATTCCTTGTATATATATGTTTTAGCACCAAGATATTGCATTTGAAATATTGATCCATATTTTCAATACCAACTATTCCTCATCATTATGATCTACTAACACCAGTATTCTGGCAAAAAGGCAATTTATTTGTTGTTTATAAGTTGAGGCTGAGTCTACAGACTACCAACGAAACCCTGCCACTGTTATAGTTCCTTTAATCTGTACAAAAAGATCAGGTGCACAACATAATACATGTTGTACAGGACCATCATACCAAAACAAAGTGAGATGCAAGACTGACTGCATGGTGAAGAGACTGAGCTATTGCTTGGATAACTTATAAATGTAATGCAACCCAATGTCAAAATTTTGACCATCAAATCTTCAACATCTGCCACATTAAGTGGACCATTAGACTGACATGTAGCTAAAAAAAAAGTGTAATGAAATGTAACCTACAGGTGGCAGCGGTTCTTGTAAGACTGCATCAACTCTTTGAACATTCTCCGGTAGCGACACATGACTTGCCTCGTCATTATCATGTCTGCTTGCCAGTCCCACTAGATCCTGTAAAATCCAATACTCTGAATTTCCAGGCACCTTTAAATATGAAACAGAACCAAAATGAAAACTAGTGTTAGTTGGTTGGACTTAAGACTCTTCTCTGGCCCATGGTCCATCCCACTCCACAGTGCTTAAAACATAATTTGTAGCCCTATGACTGACTTTTCGTTGAGGTCCTAAACATAAAAAGAAATACTACCCATTTTCCTCTGCACCACTGGTCCATGTCTAAAATGTCATCCCATTATCTGTTATGAACATGGTGGCAAGGTCACTGTTTTGTTTCCATCTCATATCAGTTACCTTCACAATGCATTTTTTTTTCAAGAAATCCCTCTATTTTTATTTGTTAAACAGCATTGTCACTTCAATTTTCACCTAAAAAAATTGGTATGGAAACTGGATAAAAACAAACTAAATGCAGAAGCAGTAAGAATCATCAGTTGTACACAAACTGTACATTGATTAATTATAACATGGGAATACCAATAATGCCACCCTTGAGATGTTTTGGATAAAACTCATTCATTATTCCAAAGAAGACTCTACAGCATGCTTTGAGATTTTGCTGTTATCATATCGATCATCATTACACTTGTATCATATCTGTGAAGGGATCATGAGACACAATTAGCACCAGTTGTCCTCCATCAATCAATCATTTTTAGCCAGTAAACATTGACATTCAATTTTCATTCATAATCAAGTGTATGATCTGGGTGACTACCTATTTTCAACATTTTTGTTCATTTAATGCTGGAAGGTATCCAAATTTTACACTCATTTTGTGTAAAAACTTATTTTACAATGTATAATGCTGTAGTTGTACTAGCTGATTGAAAAGTCTTTTGAATAAGCTTCTTTTTTTTTGCCAAGAACAAAAGTTCCAAAAAAGTGATTGAAATTAATGATTAAAACAAAAAATATTTGATTTTAATCATGATTTAAATCAGTGATTTTAAGCAAACATCAACTGATATTCTACAAAGCAAAACAAGGTGTGAGATGAATATTTCCAAGGAATACTGACCCGAACAAACTAAAACACCACATTCTCACAATTGGATCAAAGCCAAGTACAGCTATAGCTAGGCTACTTCAGTCCATCACAATAGTTCCTACACCTTTTCAACTCAGTAATACCCCTTCAGTGAACGTAGTTGGAAAATCCATCCCTACCATGTCTCTTACATATGAATTAGCAAAACAGTAAAGTAGGGCATTAAACACGAAAGTGCCTCACTGCTAAGTGTGGACACACAGCAGTACAAAAGCAGTATGTGGCTTACCAACAATAAATGATACACTCTAAAAGGCATAAAGCAAGTGGAAGCCAAATGTTACTGCAAATGAAGACAGTTGGCGAGTGGAATGGGAATTATATGACAGCCCTGAATGCACTACCATAGTCAAGCATTCCCTTCAAAATGCAGTTTCGGGGCCCATCCTAGGACAGTGAGGAGGTCAAGTGACAATGCTTCTTTGGCAACCCTGTGGGAGGATATTTTCTCCAGAGCTCTGAGTATTTACACAATTACCTGTATTATGAGGCATTCCACAAGCAGTTTCCATTAGGGGTAATACTGCCCCCCCCAAGTGAAAATTAATCCAGGGGCCAGTTATGCCTATAATCAAAAGATCTCACTGAACTCTCAAACTGGCATTTATAAATGACATCAGGGATGTAGCTACGGTGGGCGGCGCTGGGCGGTGACACCCAGCACTCGATATTCAGGCCAGCACTCCAGGCAAACATGTCTCCCCACCCACCACAAATCTGCCTACCAAGACCTAAAAGTAGCTATAAATTTACTCCCTAATGTAAAATGAGGGAAAAATGATAACTTGATGGCTGAAAAATGTGGCAGATGCTATGGGGTGGGGTGAGGTGCTTTCCCCAGACCAGACAATTACCCAGCACTCAAATTTGGCTAGCCACATCCCTGAACGACAGATACAAAGGAGTCAACAGCTGTGTCTCAATTATCATCTGATAAGATGGACTACAAAGTTTGTGACCTATTTTAATTACCAGTTTTGTACTCCATAAGGATCATTGCATGTTCCCCAACCTTCATGATAACCCAAAGTAGAGAGGATGTAGCACTTCTTGTGTGGGTCAAGCAAGAAGGATGAAGAATTTCTAGTATTTGTTCACGTCAGTATTCTTGACATTTATTCAATATCCATCCTTCATTCAGTTTGAAAATTATTAGTACTCCAACCTTTGTCTTATCTTATCTTTATAGTAACACATTTTTTTTTTTTTGACTACTTTTAGTCATATCGTATCCCTCTCATTGGCTCAGATGACCATCAGTGTAAATTAGCTTGCAACAAGCCAAGTAGATTTTCATGTTTTCCGTGTTTCACTTAATTTTGGTTACTTGAATATCATAAAATTTATAGATGCATATTTTTACAACCCAGATGCCAATAACACATTTCATGAATACACAAACCATCATATGGTTGATCTGTACTATGCATGAAAAAGAAAAAAAGAAAAAATACATACTTCCTCCAGAGTCAACACTTCTTGTAAAAAATGTTCCCACCATTTGGTAATGTGTTCACCAGGAAACCTTGATTGGTACATTGGAATGTCTTGTAAGAGCTTTGGTATATCTGCCTTTTCAAGACTGGGAACAACCCACTCTGGAACAGTGGATAGTTCTGGAACAGCCTAATTGTGAACAAGAAAATACCACATTTCATTAAGTCATGAAACTGTAACACACACTAATTGCACAGATATTGAATGCTGTATTTTGGCAAACAATACTGACAGGAACAACGTGTACAACTTTCAATGAAGGGGGATGTGTCCACTGTATTTGTAAAGTAAACCTGCTTTTCAACACCTGGGTATCATTAACACAAATTACATCGCTGTCATAAAAGATCTAATATATGCATGAATACAGCACTTACCTTCTACAGTCTAATGCACACTCTGGAAAATGGTTTGTTAATACACATTGTACATGTCAGCTTTTATTGCATGTACAACTCAGCCTAATACATTTCACCACAAGAAAATCTTACCTCACATGTATGGTACTAAAGAGACTTACACAATTACACATGAAGCCACACATTACAGTCTGTAAATTGTCACTAAAATGTCTTGAATAATACAAAAATGCTTCTATGTTGTGAGATTGTGAATATGTAAGCTTCACAATCTTTTCACAACCTAGCAATTACACAAGAAGAACCTTAATTCCAAGCATGTGTAATTATTACCCCACCTGTATCAACCTTAACTCATTCCTCACGGCCAGTATACACACCCATATCCCCAGCCCCAACAAGGTGCAATGTTTCCACATATATATTGGCAAGATAATACAAAATTGAGAAAATAATACTGTCCACTGTGCAAGTGTGGATGCCCATACGAAAATAGTCTTCTCTATCTCGACAACAGTACTAGTGCAGACTTTCCGTTTCCATGCACACACAATGATGCTGATATTAACTCACTGACCTCAACAGATAATCACCTTTCATACATAAACCATGAAGAGTTAGTGTGTGCATTAGTTATAAATAAGCTAAGGTACAGAGCTAAACATAAACTTATTTTTGACTTGTGGAAGAGAAAGCCAATGCATACAACATTTATCCTGGCACAACTAGCAACCACTTGGATCAGTGTGGGATTGTATCACAGGCACATATTAAACCATAAGATTACTTACCATATTTAAAATGCCAGCCAAACATATGGAGGCAACATTAAAGGAGATGACAAGAATGGCTTTCAGTAACATGATATGAAAAATAGACAAAATTCTCATCACAACACCAAAAGCACCATCTTTATATCTTGTGCGGTTCTCAAGATATGACTATTGTTATCATTTACAAGAAAGTGGCCATTTTTCCAACAAACTGACTTGTAGCAAGTCTATTTTGACATTTCAGGCTCACTAGATTATTGAAATGTTTTTGTTTTCCTTTTATATTGTGTTTCACATTTTCTCTCCATACAAGGTCAATGAGCATTTGTTGGTATTGGATTTCAAAAGTGCAGCACTTACTCTACCCATATCTGAAATGATTGTCTAAATGATAGCTGGAACTTAGAAGTGGAAATGGATTTTAAAGAAATACGTAACATCTGAAAACGAAGTGAGCCTGTGACATCATAACAGACTTGCTACAAGTTGGGTATGGCAGTGTCCTTTTTAATGATACAAATGGCAATATCTCAAGAACCAAATAAGATATGAAGATAGCAGTTTTTTGAACTGCGTTCAGAATTTTGTGTACAACCCAGTTATGTTGCTGCAAACATCATCATTTCCATCTCCTTTAAGTGTTGTAACAACCAGAATTATCCAAACAAAAGTTAGTTACAGCTCTTCTGTGGTTCCAGGAGGAGCTCTTAACCCAAAAGCATCATGTTGCCTGTGGATTTATTTGGCCAAAGTGTGATCAACTGAAAGTCCAGTTTCTGTGTTTTGAAATGTCTTAGCTTGGACTTAGTGACGCTGCAGAATGCAGTTTCTTTTCCATGACAAAGTACATGCCGTTGAATAACAACTCATAGATAAATAAAGTCAGTCTTGCTGATGACTAGCACTGTACACGTACTAAGAACACAATGAAAGAAACATATGATCATGCATTCAACAGACTGCAACAGCATACTGCATACAAGATGAGTACATATCTATCTATGTATGTGTCAAGCCTCACCTGCTAAATTTACAAACTCATTTTGAATGGTTTATCGGGACAAAATGAAAAGAGTAGACCCTATTTTTCACTTGTAGGCTGTTTAGCCTTTTCTATGCATGTAAGATTATTTTTGTTTTTTTTTAATGTAACTTGAAAAGGATTGATTTTTGTCATTCATTGCAAATAAAATTACCATGAATGCATGTCATGTGTAGTCACATTCCAAAGTATACCAGAGTTTAGACATTTAGATGTGCTTTTGAACATCTGTATGTAGTCATAGGGTGCTTAAGAGTACTGGCATGGTGTAGGGCTATTGCTTATACATTTGTATTACACTACATATTACTCATGGAATTGCCTATTGTGGTGTTTTGCATCTTTTGAAAGTGTGTTTCTAAAATGTTTTCACAACTTTATGTTTAGCCCAAATGATCCCGACATCAACTTACTCGAACAAGACCTCTTAGTCTCAGTGTGTTTAACCTGTATGCCAGATGCTGGTTGGTGCAGGGTTTACTCTTGAAATATTACATCTGCAGTGTTGTCTGCATGTGCATGCTTTATAAACACAATGTTTGACCTCCATTAACTACTATATCCACAAAGTAAAAGGGCTTAGTGAATTTTTGCATCAGAAAACATTTTAGGACTTTTGAATAACCCAGATTGACCATGAAGTGTTGTAAGGAAATGTCCTACTAGCCATAAGACAACAACAGATACCCTATACAGTTCAGCAACAGAACCAGCATGATCTGTCTTGAGCTGTCTTCCAGAGCAAGTAAAACAACATACCTTTCTTGACTGTTATCCTGTTTAAAAGTCAAATGTCACACAATGGGCCATTAGTTACACAAGTCATTGACAGCACACTTTCCCTTTGCTTTGGCCAGGAAGCAAAAGGGCTTGTTCTATACTCAGTTGGGTATAAAACTGAAGCAAAAACTACTTGTTAGTCTGGTATCTTTGTACTTAATATAATGTGCTTGTAAAATCAACCAGCAAGGTTACAACCTAAGATTTTATAAACAGCAAATAAACAGAAAAATGCAGAAAAACACCAATACCTTAAGACAAATTAGCCCACTGTTACTTTCGCTGTCTTCAGGTTGCCAACTATCAGATACCCATCGCCAATAATGCATTACCGTTGCACCTCCTACAGTACTTTGTGAAATTGAAACCAGAGTGGTTTCAAGTGGTTCCCAAATGCACCTGCAATGTATGGTTGAATCCATTCCTTCACATTCAGAACAGATGTCACAGGTTGCACTGAAATTGATGGGGTGTAGCTATCCCTAATCTTCTCATCAAAATCTGTGAAACTTTGAAAACAGAGTGCTAAATATTTGTGCTTACAGTTAAATGAATAAAGATAAATGTACTGGTTCTGATTTCATAGCAAAAATGAATATATTTTGAAATTCAAAGGATGTATTGATGTTTGAAGAAAAATAATCTTCTTTTTCATCTAACATGATGTAAAATTGTCACTGGAATATTCCTTTGTTTACTTCTTAAGGGAAAATTTGAATCATGAACCTTGCAGGGTGTATATGTTGCTCCTTTTCACAGCAGCAGCGATGCATGAGAACATCTGGTCAACATCCTCATGGGTATGACCGACCGGCAAGAAGTGTACTGTTACCTGTAGTAAATGAAAACATAACACCACTTTCAAGGTTCAATCAATGGCAAGACCAACAGTAATGATAAAACCGTACACTGGTACATATAATAGCAACTTAATATTTCACATACATTCTTAATATTAATGTACTGTCCAAAAAAAAAATCACACTAAGGCTGAATTCCACCCTCCTGGTAAGGTTATATGGAAGGGGGGAGGGGAGTTACAGTAATTGACTTTTACATAGCATAGGAAGAAATTTTGGGGACAGCTTGAACCTTCAATGAAGATGTAACAAAGTGACAAGTTGCTGCAGTATTGTAGCTCATACAGCACATCTCATAGAGAGCTCAGCAATGACAATTCAAGCAGATAGGTGCACTAGTGACAAGCCAAATCACACTTACACACAGCATACACTAAAGGCTGAAACAACAATTACATTTGTGAACCTTTAAGATGGTCAACAATTCAGATTTCATTTGGTGCTTTACGAGCCTGTCATGCCTCTTCCAGTTGCTGTTATGCACTTCAAAAATTACTAGAGCCCTGCAGCCAAAGTGAACTTAAAACCCTCCTGAACTAGTATGCTTATTTTGACATCAGTTCTTGCCCTCTAAATTTCCAGCCATGCTCTCCTCAAACTAAAACATCTTACATTTTAGCTTCCACAAATTCACTGCTCATTTAGTATGTGGTAAAATTGAAATTTTGATGCCTCTTTTGCTTACACAATTAAAAACTTTATGTCTCTTTCCTTGCCTTGATATCCTAGCAAATTCCTGTCAAACAAAGGCCTTTCTGACCTTTCCCTTAAAATTGTAACATTGTTATAAGTATATGACTACTCTAAATTTGTCTTAGTAGATCACAGTACAACTCTGCCAAAAGAGAGTCATAAATGTTTTAATGGTTCAATGTTCCTCGTAGCTTATGTATCCACTTTAGAGTACTGGCAATACACTAAAATTTCACATTGTACTAACCTGGCGTGGCATTTAACATTCCATTCCCAAACCAGGATGCAAACTCTCTTTTATGCCCTCTAAATACAAGTTTATGCAACACCTCTAGTGATGTTGATTTTGAAGTCACATGCACAGCAGAACATAGATGACTGTATCACTGACCCCTTTAACCAAATACATTAAACAAATATCATGTTCAAGGGATGTTTTTCACTTTATGGCATATTATTTTGTCAAGAAAGCATGGTAAGCAACACTAACTCTATCTTTGGTTGGTGATACCAACGCTACTACAGTAGGAAAAACATGTATCTAAATTCCAATACACACTACACGTCAAATTTTTTCAAAGTCTATTGCTAAACTATCATAGTTACTGTACCTCTTCAAATATTGACAGAGTAACCAACAATGAGCAAAAGCTCAACAAGAACCTATTCTTGTTTTCACGATAGCAACAGTCCATTTGAAGGAAGAGAGCCTTGCCAAGTCTGCCTTGATGGTTGTTTAAGGTGTGCAGCAAGCAGTGAATAGTCAAGTTGCTACAGTTGAGGAACATGTCGTACATCCCGAAAAACCGTGGCAATTTTCCCACTAGCACATCCTGTGTGCAGCAGGACACCTGGATTAAGAAACAAACATACTGAAAGAATCACTGTTTATTTCTAAACTTACAGTATATCAAGTTATAAACTCTAATATGGATTCACAAAGTAGTTTATGAATCGAGTTTTCACAATATATCATCCAACCATCCAGTTGACTGCAATTTACAATACAAGCCAGAATATTGAGCAATATCCAATACAGAAATACTGACAGCAAAAGGGCCATTGGGTATCAACCTTGACAATGGATTTCGACGAGCATTATGACGGGCATCATGGTATGCTGCTCTTTCATCACTATATAGTAGGAAATCGTAAGAGTTTAATAAGGTTAGTCAAATTGGTAAGATTTCTATTGCAACCAGTCAATGTACGTAAATATTGACTAAAGTGTCAGCATTATCCTTTGAACACCATTTACAGGATAGGACAGAAACTTCTCCTTGCCTTTATTTGATCACACCAATGTGGGAACATACTACAGTAACTGTGCAGACTTTGCTCATGTGTGTGAAAAAACATGATACTGTAAATGCATGCAGAAAGCAATAAAATCATTAAGTTAACCCAGGGATTCTTTATCAATACAACTACTCTGAACTTTTTTATCTCCAAATTACAACTGTCCTTAAGTGGAATGAAGGCTAAACAAAGGAAAACATAAAATTTACTTGATGGGTCTCTCTACACGTCATATATTAGCACAAGTAGCTCATGTTTATTGATAATGTTAGTGAAAAAGGGTAATCGTCTTGAAAAATGGTCAATATTTGATGGATTTGAATGGAAATTGCAGCTATTTTTAAAATTTTAAATGCTTTTTACACCAAACAGGCAAGTATCACATTTACGCTCCTCAGATCTTTAAAAAAGTTCTTTAAAAACACTGTTTTTGTACTGTAGCCATAAAGTAGTGCTGTAAGTAACAACACCACAAAGCTAGGGTCTAGAGGTATGATGATGTACTACATCAGGGATAAAAGAGTAAAAGAAAAAATGGTGACTACTCTCTGAATAAGGGTATCACTAACATGGGAGGAAAGTTCAACTGTCTTTCAAGGCACTGTTCAGTGACTAAATTCAGTGACTTGAAAAAAAAATTTTCTCTTGCAGGTAGTGAAAACCGCATCTCGATAGCATGTAGCATTTAAAAGATACTAATTTTCAAAGAAATGTAATTTTTTCAAGACGTACAGTGAATGATGGGAAATATGTGATGTCATCGCAGCACATTGATTAAACATAGTATTGTATTTATTTATGATATATTGACACCGCTTCAATTTACTTTGAAAACTTTGATGGCTATATCCCACATACGGCATAGTTTTATGCTAGATCTACATGGAACAATATTCAAACATTCCAACAGTATCAAATTTCAAGAACAAACAGGCTTTAAATTATGAAGAATAACAAAAGGATTCTGAGGCAATATGTGCCCACTTTACATAACATTCTGTGACCTTCATAAGAACCAGAGGTATTTTTTGACAAAAGTTACCAATCTGTAAATGAACTTAATGAAGATATCTTGAGTTAGGAATAATACAGGGTTTGGACTACATTTTATGACATTTCTTTCTCTTTCACACAGGACCCTTGTGAAACGCCACTGAAAAATTCCTTAAAGTGCTTAAGGCACTACCGAACCAACATGTTAAGATAAGTTTGACAAGACAAAAGGCTACTAGAACAGTCATGCTGTTGTGTAGCTCACACAGCTTCTCTTGTCTGTCCAAAATAGAAGTTAGAAGCAAGATTGAAAAAAAATATGTTTGTATGATGTACCTATCATTATGACAAGTGCATCATACAAACTAATTGTTTTTACACTTTACAGTGCCAGTATAAACTGTTGAAGTACATTTAGTAACACCTACAACTCCACAAGTAAACACTGCATGGGTTTGCACTGATCAAAATAAAAAGACTCCTACTGTACTTGAACTCAAAGCAGCTACTGTAAAGTGCTATTACTTGATTTGACCAACTTAATTGAACAGAACAGAAAGGGAGATATCCCCACAATAGCTTAATCCTATTTTCTTTCATGTATCATGGGAGCCACACTGACCACAGAGTTGCCTGCATACCCATTTGCAAGGCAACAACTGAACACACAACCAAGCACTCTGTTATCAGTACAATGGATGAGCAGCTGACAGCTCTGCAGGCACAGTGAACTCAGCTCTACAAAAACAGCTCTAATTTCCAATATAGCTTTTCAACATCAGAATGCAAATAGGTAGGTATTAATGCTCTGCTGACAAAGAATCATACACCAAAATTTCAGCCCCAAATTTCCACATATCAAAAAGAAGAAAACTTTTATTGAAAAGTTGACGCCATCTGCCTATTTTATAACCTCACACATGCACTGTGTACGTGTGTGAGCTTAAAATGACACTCAACCAGAATTGTGACAAAAACCCAGCACCAATTTGGTGTATTTGTTGCTAAGCAAAGTGCACACTTGAAAAAAAAAAATTACATTTATACCATTGATTGGAATTCTACTGTATGAAAGTCCATACCAGAAGCATGATGGTTATACATACAGTACCTACATAAAGGGCATCAACATGTCTATTATGAGACTATATGAAGTTTACTCCTTGTGATGTCAAGTTTGCAAGGTTTTCATACTTGAACATCGAATGGCCCAATGAAATTTGACCTCCATTTAATATAGTGTGATCATCTATTTAATAAGGAGAATCCTTCTGCCGCTATGGTACCAGGTAGTCATTTTTGGCTGCCTGGAATTCTGGATCTCCTAATACATTCAGTATAAGTTAATGCAAGTAGTTCATCAGCTTCACACTGTAGACTCCGTACACCAGGCATGTCAAACCCAGTTTGGTTCTGGGGCCAGATCCAGACCATCTGATCTCATGCAGGTTCAGACAGAGACTGGGGAAGTAATGAGAAGTACCTCTCAGAATCAACCAAGCACTAGGTATTTGTCATCACATATCATAATTCTAAATGATCGTTTCATACCTAAATCAACAAAATTTCAGTTTTTCCATGTTATTTATTCCTCTTCAGAGTGTTGTTACTCTGAAGATATTCTCGTACTTAAGTTGCTCCTGTGAGAAAGGAACTTTCTGGCATACACGCATGTAGTTTGCTGAGTTAAGCACAGTGAGTCCCTGAGACCAGAAGTTGACACCTGCAAGGGGTCCTACTCCTTCACACAGAAGGCCCCAACGAAGCCCTTGCAATTGCCTTGAACGGAAATTTAAGCCGCTTTCTCTTGGTTACAAATTTGCAAGTTAAAGTCTAAATCCTACGATCTATCAATTCACGACTCAGGGACACCTGGAAGTAGAGGGCAAGAAAAAAGAAAGTCTTCCCAGTCAGCACCACCACCATTGTTGAAGAAATCGAAGAAAGTACCAGCAGGCAGTGACGAGAAAGGTCATGCTTTGGCAAAAGAAGCAGAGGAGGCATATTTAGGTGAGAATTTTATGTTAGATCCCTAGCTAGTATACATGTGGATAACAGTGTTTGAATAGGTTATCCAAAAACAAGGGTATCCACCCTCGCGATTACTACCCTGGTTTCGTTTCTCTAACCGGGTCTGAAAATGTAGCATGACATGCTTCAACTGAGAAGAAGAGGCATGGCAATGCTTATTCCATTCACATGAAATAAAAATCTTTTACTATTTCATCAGTGTTGAACAAGTTTTCTGTATCTGATAGCACTATTCATGATAGTAAGGCTCAATAACAACATAAACAAAAATAAAGCCAGACACATACAAAACTGTGTGGTGTTGTTGAAATTGTCCACCCCTGAATCTGGGTGAGACCTTTGCTACCTGTTCAAACACTCATGTGGATATTATGTTGGTAAGTTAACGTGTTCAACACATTAGTGTTTTGCCAGTTTTGCATATGTGCCCCATACACATGTATTGCATATGTTTTACATATTCCATATGGTGCATAGATAAGGTGTTCAGTAACTTTGCAACCCCAGTTTTGTTCCAAATGGTCTTTCAATAAATGGTGAAGCAAAGTTGGAATTTGGATCTTGCCTCCCTGATGTAATTGCCAAATGTATCCTAGACGGGTAGTAATCCGGCGGGCCGGGTACGGTAATTTGAAGGGTTTTAAAGGCCATTTATTTATGTAAGTTAAAACATTGTTGCAAAAGTGTCTTCTTCTTAAGTAAGAAACCAAGATATTGAAAATTTTTTTGTTTTTTATGGAAATGAAGGGGGATTTTACCCACCTTCTTCTGAGAAGGTGGGGACAACCCCCCCCCCTCCATCCTTGACCGAAACTCTGCCTGGAACCTTCGTCAGCAAGATCTTACAGCAAAGTATATTGTGGTATAGTTTTTTTACCTTTGCTTAAGTTCATATACATGAAATTAGAGTTTGTTATTTTGATGAGCGAATTGCAGCCTGGTGGTCACCACGCCGGGCGGTGCTACCCGTAACCCAGCTCTCAAAGTCTCCGCCTGGCACTCGTCGTCAATTTCAGCATCACCACTCGGCACAAATTTCATACCTTAACTGAATAAAATTGTTAGATTTCTTTAGAATTCTCAGTGATTATCCTTTTTTTACCACAAAACGGCAAAGTAAGCTTAAGCATTTCTGCACTGGTCGAAACCAAAGTACCGAATTCATAATTTATAATATAGAGTGCACAATTTTACACCTAAGCACTCTCCAACCCCCAAAATTTTTTCAAACTTAAGGGGAGGCCCCCTTAGACCTCTCCCCCAGGATGGTGATCACAATTACCCGACTCTCAAAATGGTCTGGTGTCAACCCTGACGAATTGTAAACGTCATAATCCAAGATTGTGGCTGCAGGAGGGTCCAGAAGTACTTAGTCCTTGAATGCGTATTTTTCATCTCTTGAATTAACTATAATTTCAACAGGTCTTTATGAGATACCAATAGGTATTCTTCACGAAGGACTGAAATTGAGAGAAGTGAATCATGTGTTCGTGGAGTATCTGGAGAAGGAGATGGCCAGCTATTCTGACCATTCTTATCAGCCGCTGTGTGTGATAAACACACAAGTTAAAGATACAGTAGTTCGTCCTTTAAAGAAAGCCTTGTAAGTGAAGTATGTACGTTGTCGTAGCCAATGCAGGTCTTCTCTAAATGTTGAAATAGTATATGCGCAGGTAGCAAAAATCATACCTGTATACATGGATGGATATTTTGGTGGATACCTGGATACCAGAAAAATTACACAGAACCAGGAAAAAAGTCTAAGCAACAAAGCCTCAATTCAGATGAAGCATTTCAGGCTATATGTCCGGAATGAAGTAATCTGGCAGGTAGGTTCCCGGATTTTCCCATAATCCATTCAAACATTATGTCAAACTTTGAAAGATTTTGAGGCTTTCTTAATCAACATGTAAGTTTAGATCTAGTGAAAAGACATCTGGAGGTGCTTAATCTATGATGTGAATATTGAGTGTGTCTATGCAGAGAGGCAGTGGTGATAGTTGGAAACAGTTTGACTTCATTCCTATTGATGAGGTGGGGTAATTACTGAGAATTTTTGTGTACAGTACAATCAAACTTATAGTAGCAAATGATTGCATTGTATGATATTTAGTACATATGTTGTCCTTGGTATGATGTTATGCACAGTATTGGATGTACAGGGTTAATCATGAAAAAAAACCTTAAAAATGTCACACGGATGTGCTCATACCGAGCGGCACTAGGTGTTACTACCCAGCACTGAAGTATTCCACCTGGCACTCGTAACAAAATGATGAAGTATTGATCCGATTGAATACCCATCTCTTTAGGAAAACCGGAGTCTGAAGGGGTGTTTCTACACTTCATTACTATTCATTGATTATTCATATGAATTAACTTTTTTACCATAGCGTGATTCTGTCCCCAGTAGTCATGGGGCAAGATTTTTTTTTCACTCCAACCTACCTTCACTGTGATAACATCTTTCCAGTTCATGGACAATTAGGCAATAACCATCATTGCTAGCCTTCTCCCAACAGGGGTAAAAGGGTGTGAAACATTATCTTCTAAGCTCTAAGCTAACTGTAATTGTGTGCCTAGTCAACACTTACTTAAGCTGGGCCATGTATTCTTTTCTTTGTTTTAACAAATTCCTTGTTCTGCTTCTCTTATCAGTTTGTTGTCTTATTTCTGCACAGAAAGTGAGGAAAGTTTACCAAGATTAATTAAAAAGCATGCAGAACACAAAATAGGATGTAGTCTATAACCATCCTAGAAACAGACCTACTTCTGTGTTGATGGAGTAACCAACTTCCCAGCTAAGATTGCAAAGGTAATTGACCAAAGTTACTGGGCCAGCCCAAGCGTGTAATTTCTACCTGAGGCAGTCAATCTCTGTGTGAGTAGTGAAAAAATCCACAACCCGGAAATTCGCATACATAGGTCGGGTTCTCCACACAAAAATTCTGCCCCATCATTACAGGGACCAAAATCACCCTATGCAGTTTAAAAATTTGATCAAAGTTCAAAAGAACATCCAAAAATTTAGGAGCCACATCACCTGAGTAACCCTCAGTCAGACTCTTCAACTATCTTGTAATACAGCAGGAAGATGGCACCATTTTGTATCTGATGGCTACGAGGAATCAAAAAAAAGTAACAGATGGGAAACGCCCTTAGACCCCGCCTCAGGACTGCTTTCCATAACCCCGGGCGCTCAGATTCAAATAGACGCATCCCTGTCAGTATCTCTTATTATGTGTAATAGGCTTCATATCTAGTGTAGGTATGCAGGTTGGTTGTACAGTAGGTACAGTGTAATAGTCTGTTTGGGAATGTTTCATCGTTTTCATTAATATTGTCTAATGGACAGGGTAAAGTCTGAAGGAGAGTGAAAATGCTTGTGAACATTCAAAAAAGACTGTTGGGCATCATACTTGGCAGGTTTGTTGGCGATAGCCAGTGATGCAAAATGGCCACACAAGTTTACTCAAGTTGACGTCTTGGTCATTTATTGTTTATTTTACAGGTGAACGTTTACCACTATGAGGTTGTGGGTGGGATTTACAACCATATGCATGCAAGAAGATGAATGCTGAGTTTCCTGAGAAAGAGCTATTTCAGAAGAGGACATGCAAAGTGTACCACGGTGGATTAAGCGAGGGAGCCCAGTATTTTTTGGCCAATAAGCACAATGTACTTGGAGGGTTCAGGCATGCCATGACAGTAAAAGAGAAGGTCAGTTCAAATACTTAATGTCTTGGTTTGTTCATCTCATTAAAGGGAAGGGTTACTCAAAAATTTCCTTTTGATGTATGGATCAGGCACTAAATCTAATCATTCTTGTGAGATTTCCATTCTTTTCTGGTGGGTGTTTCTCGAAATATTAACAGAAGAAGAATCCATGTTTGAAGTCTAAAAGTGAACTTGAAGCAAGCAGGAGTGATGTCTTTTCCTCACATTGATAATCACCGTTTTGTTTTCTTTGTTTTTCAACCTGTTATTTTGACCTTGAAATAGATAGATATGTAAGTTTAACCATAGGGGATGAGAAGTTTGTAAATTTCCCATGATTGTTGGGTTGTTCTATTTTGTGATTTGTTTGGATTGAGTACCAAAAATGTGACATTCTGCTATTGCTCTTTTATGTCAGGTTGAACTCTGCCGCAAACTGAAGTCTAGTGGAAGTTTAAATTGGAAAGTGGAATCAGAGGACCTCTTGAAAGATGTGACTATTCATCATTTTATGTTGGCGTAATCAATGTAGACATGATAGATTCTACAGTGCTTTGGACATCAAACTTACCAGCTAAGCAAAAAATGATTCAAAGCTGTAAACTTCACTAAAATTCCCATAGCGCCTTCTGCTACATAAAACATTGTAGTAGATCCTGTAATTTGTATGACAGTATACATATGCAATATTTAAACTGCATCAGTGTGAGGATTGTGTACATTCCAAACATGAAGTCAGTCACTTTGAATCTGCACCAAAAAGCAAAGGATGGTCAGAGGGTTCATATTGTTCTTGTTATGGACATGATACATGAAAGTATGATTTCTCACAGCACGTGAGTGATATGGACTTCATTTGTAGTCGGCATGGGTGGTGGCAAAAAACCAGCAATTTGGAAAGCTCCTTGCCAGGAAATTTTGGTGTTTTGAGGGAAATTGACTGGTTTTGTATGTAACACCTTATAAAATCTGTAGAAAAACTTTCATTTGCTTGCTGGGAAATTTAATTGTTTTAAGCTCTGGTAGTTGGTAGATGGTGGGTGTCTAGCACTATGTACTTTGTCGCCTAATGTTACATGTGAGTGAGCTCCAAAATAGCCAAATCTAAAATCTAAGCAAATTGGCCATGAAATTTGTTAAGCCGATGAAAATGTTTAGTAGTATCAGTAGTCAGTACGGTTAAATAAAAAACATGGACAATGCAATGGTTTGCATGCATGTATCATTTATGGGTCATCTCAACCTATTGTATTTGTCATGAATACCTTTATCTTGCGATTTTGCAGACCACAAAGACGTCAGACGTATCAACTATGGTGGCATTAGCAATGATCCCAGACAGAGTGTTTACCCTCCTAGTAGAGGCTTTGGAAAAGTATCAACAGGGAGAAACAAAGGATCAGAAGCTCAAAGCCAAAGAAATTCCAGATGTGAAACTTTACAATTTGAGAAAATTTGTGCATCTTCCACAGGAAGCACAAATGTCTGTACTGCAGGGGCTCATTCGTGGTGACTACTCTGTATAAGAGTTTGGTGAGAAGAGCACACTAAACTTAGCAAAGTGCAAACAATTTTCATGGACTATTGTTCCTGGGAGACTTGGGAAGAGGCTTTAGAAAGGTTCCCATGTGAAACAACACGAGAGGCCCTTCTCCCATTCACAACAATGAGGCTTAATACAGTGCCAGATTCACTGAAAAACTTTTGTAGAAGGGCTGGGCAGGATCCAGTCTCAAGGCATCGGGATGCTGCCATTTTCAGAGGGCCTAATGAGACGGTCCATGTGGTCGCCATGGAGGACCCAAAAGATATAGATATTGCAAAGCTAAACAAGTACTACTCTGATGTTTGCGGATTTGCTCTTGCAATTCTCAACATGCCAAAGGTTTGTAGAGATTTTTTCTTGCGAATTATTTGGTGTTTGTGTGTGTACCAGAGATCTCAAGTGCCATTTAAGCACAAAAATGTGTTTTTTTTTAATTATGATGTTGATGTCTGGATAAGAAAATAATGGAAATAATTGACAGCGTTGTGGCAACAGTGGTTAAGACAAATATTTTCAAAACAAATATCAGAGTGTTCTTTGTAAAGTAGTGGTGGCTCATATGTGATATGTGGTGAAGAACTTCAGCATTTTATGGGTAGGCCTACAATGTATATTTTGGACATGTGAATTTTGAACTCTGTTGCAATTGCTGCAGTAATGCTAAAGGTTTCTTACAGGTCTGTGGACATGTAACCAAACCAGTTGTTTTACACAAAAGACTTAGATTAGGATCCCTGATAAAAAAATCTGTTAGAATTATTTGAATATGTTTTACCATTCTCAAGATAATCATCTTCAAAGTTTGAGCATTTCTGAGATTGATCATTACCTACTGTATGCAAAAATATGTGGACTTTTGCACATGTTTGTACTTCTTTTGTTAGTCCTTTAAAAAATTATTTGTTGATTAGTTGCTAGCTGGTTTCTAGTTTGGTGTTTAATGTGAATATTTATAAAGAACTAGATAGCTACTTTAAAAACCAGAAAGCCAAAAGGCTTTGTGATTCCTTGCCACATGGTTATATTATAACAAGCATGAATTATTCACATGACAAGTATGAGATCAACTGCAGTTACTGGTCTTGAAACACCACATTAATAAGCCTTTAACCCAAATAACCTTTATTTTGGTGACCTCAAATGACATTTGACGTCCACTAAAAGCAATAGGGATCACCTACCCAGTATGGGGAACCTACACATCAAGTATGACATCAGTCAACATTACTTTTCTGGAGATAATGTGCTAGAAAATTTTCACCTCGGGGGACCTCAAATGACCTTTGACCTACACAAAAACAATAGGAGTCATCTACTCAATATGACTAACCCACACACCAAGTATGACATCAGTCACACTTACCCTTCTAGAGATACTGTGTTTACAATGTGTTAACAGTTTGACTCAGGGTGACCTCAAGTGACCTTTATCTCCACCAAAAACAATAGGGATCATCTACTCAATACGACCAACAAACACACCAAGTATGGCATCAGTCACAGTTACCGTTCTTGAGATATCATGTTTACAAGGTTTTCACATTTTGACCTCTGGTGACCTCAATGACCTTTGCCTCCACCAAAAGCAATAGGGATCATCTACTTAATATGATCAACCCACACAGTAAGTATGACATCAGTCACAGTTACTCTTCTGCAGATACTGTTTTCACAAGGTTTTTCCAGTTTGACCTCCACTGACCTCAAATGACCTTTGACCGCCACCAAAAACGATAGGGATCATCTACTCAATATGTCTCACCCACACACCAGGTATAATATCAGACACAGTTACCGTTCTTGAGATATCGTGTTAACAAGGTTTTCACATTTTGACCTCTGGTGACCTCAAATGACCTTTGACCTCCACCAAAAGCAATAGGGATCATTTACTTAATATGATCAACCCACACAGTAAGTATGACATCAGTCACAGTTACCCTTCTGGAGATATTGTGTTTACAAGGTTTTTCCAGTTTGACCTCTGGTGACCTCAAATGACCTTTGACCTTCACTAAAAACAATAGGGATCATCTACTCAATATGACCAACTCACACACCAAGTATGACATCAGTCACAGTTACCGTTCTTGAGATACCGTGTTTACAATGTTTTCACATTTTGACCTCTGGTGACCTCAAATGACCTTTGACCTCCACCAAAAGCAATAAGGATCATCTACTTAATATGATCAACCCACACAATAAGTATGACATCAGTCACAGTTACCCTTCTGGAGATATTGTGTTTACAAGGTTTTTCCAGTTTGACCTCCGTCGACCTCAAATGACCTTTGACCGCCACCAAAAACAATAGGGATCATCTACTCAATATGACTAACCCACACACTAGGTATGACATCAGACACAGTTACCGTTCTTGAGATATCATGTTTGCAAGGTTTTCACATTTTGACCTCTGGTGACCTCAAATGACCTTTGACCTTCACTAAAAACAATAGGGATCATCTACTCAATATGACCAACCCACACAGTAAGTATGACATCAGTCACAGTTACCCTTCTGGAGATATCGTGTCTCCAAGGTTTTCACATTTTGACATCTGGTGACCTCAAATGACCTTTGACCTCCACTAAAAACAATAGGGATCATCTACTTAATATGACCAACCCACACACCAAGTATGACATCCGTCATGGTTACCCTTCTAGAAGTGTCACATACACACATACACACGCACATACACCCTCACACACACATTGATGTCACAATGAGTGGAGCCAGCAGAAAGTTGAAAGTTATGGTGCTATAGGAAATGACTGAGCTGAACGTAGACGACCAATATGCACCTATCTTGGAAACAAAATATCTCCCAACATGCAAGGAAGCCATGGAAGGAAATTTAAAGCAGAATCCACCTACTGTAGGTTGGGTGATCTATGGGGCAATGAGTTCCATCATTCGTGACATAATGCTTCTCATTCACCCGGAGCGACAAGTCTTCAACCAATGCATCACAACTATCCTTTCATATGACGATGAAGCGTGGACCACTACAAAACATATGGAGAAAACAAGAATTAAAGAGAGGGCAACAGTGTTGAAAGGATACAGATTGGTGTGACAAGGAAAGACAAAGTGACAAGTACTGACCTTAGACTAACATCTGGTGTCTTAGATCATGAATCATAAAGGTAACAGGACATAAATCTCACAATAAATGGGTGGGTCATTTTAGCCACTAGTGTAACACAACAATTCTGGGCAATGAAAGTGGGGTATTGTGGTGTGAAACCAAAACATGGACGTGATTCTTTCATTGCTGTCATTTATTGCTAAATTTCTGAAAAATTATATTATCACGTAAACAACATGTTTGTGGGATGACTTAATAATCAAATTTGCTGCAATATTGTACATACTTGATCTAGAACGTTTGTCAGTTTATGCTTAAGACACCAATTTCAATCGAGTAAACTTAATACAAACTGTAAATTAAATATGATGTAATTAGCCAGAATGAACTCTGAACTCTGTTTATATTCTAAATCAACTTGTGCTCGATTTGGATTTTGTAGCGTGGACTGCAAAAGCCATGCGGTTTTCATACATATTACATACGCAGCATTTATGTAACTCTGAGGTATTCCCTGGTCCAAGCACATAGCTTGAAAAACTTTCTGCAAACCCAATCACAGACTATTCCAATTACACACAACCATGTACTTTGTGTGTAAACTGCAACCATCTACAGGTACCAGCCACGAGCGGGTAATCGAGCACAAGCCATTACCTGAAGGTAAGAATATATTGGCAATTCAGTTACATTGGACTTTCATCTGGTTCTTTGTCTCTGCATCTCTGATTGGTTGTGATTCATTGCACTCTACATAACTAATGAAACAGGTGTCAGCCAGTTCTCTGACCTGTAGACAGTACCAGTGAACATCGGAATACCCGTGGCATGTGAGCAAGCGTGTGTGTATTGGCAACATTGGTATTTTTACATGGCACTGTTTTTACTAGTTATTATCTTGTTTTCCAGATATCCTCAGTACTTTCGGTACAGTCGTTAGCTGCAAATTTCATACCGTCAGAATAGGTAACAATTATACCAGGTATATCACTACTAGAAAGTAGCAAATGACAGAATTCTGTAACTTAATCAACTGGTAAGGATGTCTTCATCCTGCAGTGGAGTGAAACAGGTTGAAGAAGAAGAATAAAAAAAACCTGCACCTAGTAGCGACAGTACTGATGAAGGTGTGACAACGTGGAATAATACCTTCAGGAAATATTCAGACATACCTCACACTTTTCAGAGCAAACTCAATGTGGAGGCCTCTGCCATGTTGAAATTGTTCCAATAGTAATCCATGTCAAACCAATCTGTAGTCAAAAAAAAATGTGTAGCACCAATTACCAAAGTTGTCTATCTACAAAAGGAAAATCTGCTTCCTTGCTAGTTCAAATGCAGTATTAAGTGTCTCACTAACCAAACAGACAATTTTTATAATCACTGGTTATAATTTATTCTACAAGAGACTGCAAAGTTCACAACATAAAAAGCTACTGTATATATAACACGAATGGTGATTTCCCCCCTCTCTGCCCCCCTTCAAATACCATTGCATGCAAAAAAAAAACTCATACTGGTAATCAGCACCTGTGGAGTACCAGATTGGGTATGATTTGAGTGAATTTAGTACCAAAAATTTCTTGGCTTAAAATCAATACCCCCTACTATTTTCAGGAAAATGTCCAAAAGCTAGATTTTGCCAATAAGAAGTCTCAAATGGTAATATGACCCCAGGAGTCCATACATCTGCAACTACCAAATCGGTTTCTGCTTCCGTTCTGGAGATATGTTATCCCCCTCCCGTGATGTTTTTGTTTTTCCTTCTTCAAAAAAACATTGTAGACAGAAACTACCAGATTTGGAGTCTCCCCACCCTTCCCATCATGTAGCATTACTTGAAAGATAACCAGAAAGTCAAATGACTTTATGATTCCTTGCCAATATCTCATTGTTCCATACACACAAAGCACTTTACACAAAATCAGCCATATTATTTATGGGTTTGGCAATGATACAACTTCATTGACTCAGATGATGGAAATTGTGGTAATGAAATGAAGAGGGGCCCATATTTTGAATTAATGGGACAGGGCCGATGTGACACCTGGACAGGATTTTGAGGTCCCTTGGTTCCCGACGCTATAAGTGATAAATAACGCTGCAAGAGTGTTCTTGCTTGGAACAACGACTAATGTGTATTTCTAGTTCTATCACTACATAAAATTTACATAATGTACAATAATTATCATGATGCATGACAATATGACCGTTTGGCTTGGACCTTTGAAACTGAACTTTTCTCTTTAACTAACATAAACGATGGGGTCAATAACCTTTAAATAAATAATGCTTGCATACAAAAAACTCAAGGGGACATAATCACTCTTCAATACTTGATGAATACAGTACATGACACTTTAAATCACATTGACATACAGCAGCTCTTTGCCAAGGGTTCTACATTACACTTTGTGAAACAACAATGTACAGAATAGAGAGACTCAAAAAAAAAGTAGTGAACCCAGTCTTACACTATGTTCATCCGCTGAACAAATCCACTTGGTCACATACCAAGGATAACCAAAAAAAGTAGACTGCAACACTATAAACCCATGCGCCATCTAATCTGTAACCAATACACAACACTAACAAAATGTAATGTAAAAGACTCATAACCAAAGACCTTGCAGCATAACGATAAGTTAGCACACAATTGCAGAAATTATGGAATAATGTACCTCAATGGTCTACTCAAAACGAAGCAAACTAACTCAGAAATAAGGACTCTAGAGCAGTGAAAATGTATCAAAAACATCATCAAACAACAGCAAATTAACATAATTGTATCAGTCGAACACATAAAATGATAAAGCAATAAAATAATGACATGACTCAGTAATCCCCTGCATGTAAGGACTTTTGCACCTACAGAGTTCTGGACTCCTGCCAACTCTAAAGGAATTTCCACCTTATTTTCCCACAAAACAAGGAATTTTCACCCCATGCCAACTGAATTACATGATGCCAACCATTAATCATCACAATAACAACTGATGAGTCTGAATCCAATACAACTCTATTAAAATGACTGTGTGAACCACCTACTGTACAGTACTGTAAAATAATCCCTAAAGTAAATCCTCACATAGCCCTGCCACAGCTGTAAACTTGAAGCCAATAAACAATAGCCTCCATTCATTCCCAAAATGACTCATCACTGACCAGTGAACATTGCCTAAATAACACAGCGCCCTCCATGACCCACATGGCCTAAAACAATGGGCTCCTTTTGTATCCCAGTCCTTTGTCCTAAACTAAGCAGCTTAATCCATTCAAACACGTCTTTATGAGAACAAAATGCTAAACAAAACATATTTCAAAATTATTCAACAAGCATTACACACAGTTCCCAATCATATCGGCTCTTTACTCTAAAATATTCCATTACTAAACGATAACATCCTAACAATTTCACAGGGAAATGATACACACAGGCCTAGCCTCAGCTTACACTAGGGCCACAGTACAATGTTACGAAACATTACAAAATCTTGTCACAAATTATGGGAATACACTTCTTAAAATTATTATTTAATTACCCTAACTGGTGTCTTCTGTGAGGCTGGAGTTCTGGCTCGCTCACGATCTCAGCAAAGAATCGAAAACGCAGCGCGGACATCTCGGAGTCGGAAATTGGTCGCAATCACTACACAGGAAGACGGACCGTCTCTACATCTCGACAACAGGTAGGTACCAATGTGTGTGTGGACCTAGGCTCAACAGCCTAGCAGGATGCCCACCTCCAGAAACCAGTGTATAACGAAAATCAGTCCATGTCGATGGAATAGGACATCGTCATCGACAGGTGTAACAACAGTTCATCAGAATAGGAACGTAGTGATGAGATGTGGCCATCTTTTAAGGGAAAGGCGTCATTTTACGAGCCGAAACTCGGAGCTATCTCCGGCCGCCAGTCAAACGATACAACGGCCGGAGATAAACTGAAGTAAACAACGCTATACAGTATAACACTAACTACACACGTAAAAAAGGGATGAATAACCAACAGTTACGTAACCACTAGGGAACGCCAACACAGTCAAAATTCCAGTTTACTACAGAAAGATGACATACAGTGTTGACCTCTTTACCTCTGAGGTAATTCACAAGTGGATTGAAAGTTCCTGACACCAAATTGTGGTTAATGATCTGGAATTGCAAGGGGCAAAATATCATCCAAAAGTGAAGTTTCTCCCTTGGGAGTCCTTATGGTGACTAAAACAAAGAACTTTCTAAATCTTGACTGGCAACTGGGATAGAGAAGGTAAGAGGTGATAAATTTAAAGAGCTATGTTAAGTGGGCTGTAATAGCTCCATACTGTACTGTAAGTTGACAGAAAATGAGAACAAATTCTATTTAGCAACAATATCTGCTATTGAAGATCTAATTTTTTGCAAGTTTTCAATATGAAAAAATATGCATTATTTTTTTAGTATGTGTGACATTTACTGTACCTCTTCATATGTACACATTTAGGACATGTAAAACTTCCAAAGTATTACATGTTGGGCTTTTGAATCCATGACAGATTTTTGGAATGATAGAACTTATTATATATATTAATTCATGTGTACCTATACAGTAAATTACATATCATAAGTCCATTCGTACTGACCTCAAATGAAAAACAATAGGAATCATCTACTTACAATGGACAACCAACACACCAACTTTGAAGTTCAAGCACCTTTCCCTCGAGATACCTTGTTTTCAAGGTTTTCAAACCATGTCCTCTATTGACCTAACATGAGCTTTGACCGCCATAAAAAATGACAGACATCATCTACTCTTTAGCTGCTATCAACGACAATAGTTTGAAGTTCCAGCAACATTCGGTTGCTGTGCTACCTCCCTTGACAAGTTTTCATACTTTAGGCTCAGGTGACCTCAAATGACCTTTGACCTCCATGAAAAACAATAGGGATCATCTACTCACAATGGACAACCAACACACCAACTTTGAAGTTCGAGCACTTTTGGCTTCTTGAGATACCATGTTTACAAGGTTTTCAAACTATGTCCTCTATTGACCTCACACAACCTTTGGCCTCCATAAAAAATGCTGGACATCATCTACTCATCAGGTGCTATTTTGAATAAGAGTTTGAAGTTCAAGCAACATTTGCTTGCTGAGATATCTCCCTTGATAGGTTTTCACACACTAAGCTCTGGTGACGTCAAATGACCTTTGACCTCTATGAAAAAAATATACGGATCATCTACTCACAATGGACTACCAACACACCAACTTTGAAGTTCAAGCACTATTCCCTTGTTGAGATATCATGTTTACAAGCTAGTGCGTCAAAAACACACACACGCCATCACCTTTGCATAGATTTCTTGCCTGACTTCGGCAAGGAATCAAAATGGACTATGCTTCACAAAAATTTGATGTAATGAAGCACATTGGAAACAGTATGTTAATGGTGCACGCATTTTGACCACACGTCCGTTGAGAAAGTGCAATTGATGTCTACAACATAGTGATTGAAAATATACTCACAATTACCATCATGTCTGGCACTAATTATGACATTCATCATCTGTTATATCTGTTAAGTGTCCATCAAATCTGCAGCACAATCAGGGTGTACCATTGCAACAAAGATGCTCCCATACGTTAGAATATTTTCTGTAGCTGGAAATGGACAGGTGGGTAATTCCATATTATTTTATGTTATGAGAATATGCTATAATCTCATTTGGACCTTATGTATGGTGGAAATTAGGTTCATCTGGTTGCTCTTCTGTTCCACTTTGCTAGCCAGCAGGCCAACAACAATTCAAAAGTACACCTTACAGGAGACAAGTGCACCTTGGTGCTGTCTGCTTTGTATAGTGTTTTCACTGATTCCTAAAAATAAAAATCAGGTAATTTTTTTTCTCATAACCATCAGGTACCAAACCAAACGTCCACTATAAAGTTGGCATTTCCACAGTAGTAAAGTACATCGCATTTGTGTGGAGGGATCTCACTAGTGTACTCCATACAGTACATCCATCTACAGTTCTACACCTACTCCTTAATAGGGCCAGCAATTTTCCATGATTAAAAGAAGAAAATTCCATTTTGAACTATTTGCTATGTATAGCAGGCAAAATTTGGCAATCTGACAGAGTCTTTTCATACAACGGTTGTGTTGTTTTTCACTTTATGAAGGAACTGGATAGTAACTTTGGATCCGAGTAGTAAAATACTGTGCTGGGTACCTGCATAACCTGGTTACCCGTGAAAACACTGGTTCTATAGCATGCTGTATACTGACAATAACTTTCACCTGGGCTTCTCAATAATTTTTGAAGGTGGACCAAACTTTCCACCGGGAGGCTCTGAGGCCACATATTGTCACCTTCAATACATGACCACAGTAATTTGTTAGGCCATGAGTCAAGCCTACATAGAAAACCATTTCACTGCATGATTGAAAAAAAAAGTCATAGTCGTCCAGGTCTATTTTCAATGAAGACTGGACAAGGACAGCCATAAAATAAAAAAATTGCACCTTTAAATGAATACTGGTATGACAAAATTCTATAGCATGTGCATTCATTGGTGCAGGTGGCAGTTCACGCCTCATGGTGAAGGAGAAGAATTCTCATGGGATATGCCCCGTATGTTCACTTACACTTATTGTGCCTGAAGAAAATAAAAACTGCGAGTCAGCAATGAGCATAAATGCAGGATACGATTTCTTCTTAACCAGGGAGTCCAGCAAGTCCCTGTTTTAACTGCGGTGACCCCAAACATTAGGAGAGCAACAAGCTCTCCTCGGGAGAGCAGTTGACAGAGCTCCTGTCAATTTTAAAAGGCAAGGCCTGAAGCATCTTACTATTGTGCAATCATACAGAAAATCCTCTGTAAATGCTGTAGGGTTTACTACAACTGAGATTAAGCTATGCAGTATGCTTAGTAGTCCCAGCTCAAGAAAAACAAAAGAAATGAGCTAACAGTTAGATCTAAGCATAAGTTCACCGAAACCACCTAAACTAACCGATTGTGCAGATGAAAGGCATCAAACTAACCAGTCAGCTGGTCAGTTTGATGCAAGTGGGGCATCTCAATAACCCATTGCGCAGTTGAGGGTCTGCCTCTCTTTCTCTCCACCTCTCTCTCCACCTCTCTCTCTCTCTCTCAATTGGCAACCTGTGACAATAAAAAGATTCACTTCATCTCACTTTAGGATAACAATGGATAAGCTTGAAGACTGCAGTAAAAGATGCTTACCTTGTTTCCTATTTCATTTAACCTGGAGGTCGAAGGGCAGAAACATTTAATTTGATGTACTTCTTGATATCATAAGGTAAAATGACATACATGACAGGTATTGTTACTGCAGTTTCCATTGCACTAATGCAATATCTGTAAATTTCATATTTTGTATATCCAACACATAGTCTGGTCATAGAACAGGTTCCTATGCCATTATGACATGAATCAGCCAGTACCACAAACAGTTTTGCGTGAATTCTTACACAACATATACTTTCAAAGAAATAAAATAGAGTCAATTCAACCAGTGCTAAAATGAGTACAGTGTATGCAATAGTAACCATTTTTGGATCGTCAAATCTATGTATACCCAACGTAACAGAGTCCCAGCTCTGCAATAAGTTTCATGTCAACTGCCATGATATAAAAATGTTCTGCATCTTGAAATTTTGTGCTGAATCTAGGGTCCTTTGCAATATGCTTCAGGGCCAGTTGTTTAAATGTATAATAACACTGTAACTGTGTCCATTTAAAGTAACGTTCTTTCATGTGACACATCTTTTCAACATGTTCAAATCGAAAAAAAAAAAATACTGAAGTACAGGCCTCTGACAAGGAAGAAAATGGATCATCTAATGGTGTGCATCATTCTCTATATATGGTATCCAATAATGATCATGAGGTAATATGAATGTGAAATATACTTACAGCATGTTCATGGCATGACGGTGGTGATGGCCGGATGACCTGAAAAAGGTAAATAAATACTGTGTATTAGCTGAACATACTGTGTATTAACTCATTGCAGCTATTGTCAATGCTCCAATGGATTCTTTGTTTATATTCAAGGTGTGCATGTACTTACATCTAATCACTTCAACTAAACAAAATAGTAACAACGACACCTTATCACAGTTTCGCACTAAGTATTGATGTGAAGCATTGTAGATCAAAGTTGGTATCATCACTGCCAAAAAAAAAAAGACAATCAATTTTACTTTTAAATTTATAGTAAGAAAATTGAATAGGATGCAGCAATTATGCAGCAGTATCAAACATGGGATAAAAATGTCACACAGATCAAGTAAGCCTGGACATCTGGTCCCGCATGCGAAGGAGTTAACACTGAGCACAATTCTCACAAAGGCCATGCATGGTTTCTCTTTGCAGCAATAATGCCACTGGTCAGTTCAGTTGTCACTGGAGATTGTGTTCTGAAATACCAATGGGTGTGGTTTTCAAAGCTCAGCTATGATATTACAGATTGCAGCGTGGATTGGCCAGGTTTTTAGTTTTGAGAAGTTTGTGTAGACCTTCATGTGATAATGCAAAGCACTAGCTGTGACATTAACCTCGTTTTCAGATCGTTTTCTCTTTCAATACCGGTTAATAATTACGGAAAATTCCTCTAGTGTGCAAGCTTTCATTTGTTTCTGTGTATACCTGTAAGGTTGAATGTGGTAGAAGTACCAGTGCTTTGTTAACCTAAATGCTTACTCCTATACGTTCATCGTTACCGTAGGTAGTATACGATAGTACTGAAATGGAACGTCATACAAAGCAGCATGTTAGGTAAGTAATTCCCGTTGCAGTTGGATTTTTGAGCTGGCACGAAATTTAGATACTGAACAAAACATGATTTTACTTTCAACCATTTCACCAATTTCTATGTTGTTTGTTGCCATAGTTTAAGAGACTCAGCTGAAAAAAGTAAGCTTAGAAATTTCTTTAATGGATTAAACAATGACACTTCACACACAGGTGTCGTTTAGTTACTGCCCAGCGTATCTATTGGTACAAACTATCTGAGATACCAATGGTGATATGCCATATTTTTAAAATGCCCGCAGCTAATGGTACTTGTGCTGCAGTCCATAACACAGGTAAAATGTGGACCATAAATGTTTTGAAATATAGTGTGCACAATGGACAACGTACGTTATAAGACTGCAGCTTGCACAGAAATGAATTATTCATGTAATCTTACACAGTTGCTATGCAGTGGCAGTTTCTTTATTTCTACACATATTATTGTAGCCTGGTTCCCCTTCCCTTACCAAGCATGAGTGCAATATTTGCATTCAGATTGCATTCAGTTTGCCTTCTGAATGCTAAAAATAGCGTTCAAAGGCTATCTGAATGCATTCAGTAGTTTGAAGGCAAAATCCTGAATGCATTTTGAAGGCACTAGTTGCATTCAGTTTCACCTCTGAATGCAAAACATTGCATTCAAAGGCATCTATGCATTCAGTAATATGAAGACAAAATTCTGAATGCATTTTAAAGGCAAAAGTTGCATTCATTTTCACTTCTGAATGCAAAACATTGCATTCAAAGGCATTTATGCATTCAGTAATATGAAGACAAATTTCTGAATGCATTTTAAAGGCAAAAGTTGCATTCAGTTTCACTTCTGAATGCAAAACATTGCATTCGAAGTTATTTTATGCATTCAGTAATTTTGAAGGCAAAATTCTGAATGCATTTTGAAGACATAGTTACATTCAGTTTCACTTCTGAATGCAAAACATAGCATTCGAAGTAATTTTAGGCATTCAGTAATTTGAAGGCAAAATTCTGAATGCATTTTGAAGGCTTATTAATTAACAAGTTTCACAGTAGAATCATGATGGCATTCACAGAATGAGTTGAAGTCAAAGTAAGGCCTGGGAACCCACCACAAATTATTGTTTTATTCAGAGCATGCCAAATTAGGTTACTGTGTTCATTTTCGAGGAGCAATTGAGCTTGCATTAGTGCAAGCGGAATACTAAGTAATACGTCGATAAATATTTTTAACCTACAGTAGTAGACCCTACTGTAAGTTACTATTGTTGCATATTTTCAACTTCATATGCTTAAATCTCACACTTTTCTTGAGCCTACTAGTAGGCTATCATGCAAATAAAAATTGCTTTTACAATTTAATAAGATGTCATATAACATTTCAATAATTTGTCATACTGTACTTTACTCTAACAATGAAATTAATAACTTTTAATAACAAGTTATTAATTTGTGATTACAAATTATTTTAAGGTAGTGACAATAACTTGATTTGCATGGCTTAATAATTTGAAGTGACAAATTATTAATTAAAAATATCTGTAAGATGTTCATTAAAAATATTGGTAATTTGTAATAACAAATTAAACTTTACGTGTAACATGTAATAACAAAACTAGTAATTCACATGGCACTAATATCTTTTTATACTTTCCAAATATGGGAAATTTTCCTCATTAGTCTGTTAATTTTGGTACTTAAAAGGTCATTTGAGGTTAAGAGACAGCAATTGTGAAAGAAAGCCTTTTGAACAAGTAGACTCCTGTAAGTACCGATTGACTCTCATATTTTTCACACTCACTCATGTTTGCTATGAAACATATGCTCTTTAATTTTTGACAGTTAATTTTCTGAATTGCTTCACAGTTTCATTTATACATACAGTAGGTGCCACTGCATTCCACCCTAGCTTAAAAGAATCATGCCATTCCTTAATGGCTTTGGGTTGTTCTTACCGTGAATAATTTTCAAGCAGTGCAGTATGTAAGGCCAAGCCTTTAACGTAGGCCTTTACACTGCTCTTCTTGACGTTCCGGACTTAATTTCCTTCTACAATTATGTTTACCTTAACTTAAGATCATAATGAGAAGTTGCTGCGACCCAGGTAACATTCCAACATGGTCCCCGTATGGAGGGTCAACAAACACAAGAGACCATATGTCTTTGCACCCAAAATCTGTGAGGGACCCATATGGGTCAGTCCAGATAATAACCCATATCTTATGACCCATATGGGGTAGTTGAGGGTACTATGTGGGCAATTGTCCCATATGGGCACCATAACTACCCATATGGTTATCTGGGCCGGTCCGTATGGGCCCCTTACAGGTCTTTTGTGCAAATCATATGGGCCCCATATGGATTCACCTACTGTATATGGGGCCCATGTGTGATCTAGCTGGGCGAAATGTTACCTGGGGAGTACCGGAGTAGTCTACTTCATTTCTAAGAATAAGAAATAATACATTCGGCTAATTAATGCTACATAGCCACGTGCCTAACTACTGTAGCCCTTATGTTAGGCTAAACAATGTTAGGCTAGTATCAATTACTTCTGTAAAATTGCTTTTGCCTTGGCCTACATTAATGAGTAGACAAATTTTGTGGAGTGCCACATCCATGGTTTTACCCCTTATCCAGATGCTCATCAAGTAAAAAAAGTAACAAGTAAGACAAATCATTAATCCCATCATCCACTGGTATCTATAGCCTTACTAAATCTTACACTTGAGATCATAAGCCTTGTCAAGCTTGTACTGGCTGCACCACTGAACACACTACTGGAGCTGTACTGTGCTGCTGCAAATTGCATTGGCAGGCGACACTGAGCATAGCAACTAACATTCCACTGAGTAGGGTCTACAGCTAAAATATTTTAAGATTTAAACGTAAAACATCATTTTAATCTGAAATAAAATTTAGTGGTGGTTTTTTAAATCTCCTACAGTACATTTAATGTGTTTTAAACATTTTTCTATAGTAATTAGAAATAATTTAAGACAAAAGTAACCGAATGAAGATAAGTATATGCAGGCCACACCGTCTCCAAGGCGGTAAGCACAACTTAACTAAATCAACAAAATGTCAAAAGTGCATGCCCATCTGTAGTCTGCTCACTGCTGCATTGTGTTAGTTCATTTTACTAGGCTCTTGATTTCTAGTTGTCTTCATTTCAACAGTGGTTAGGCTTAAAAATTTCATGTGCTCCTGCTGTTGCATTCTAAGACAAGAAATTTAGGCCTCATACATTCAAGGGTCAATTGACTTCAGCTATCACTCACAGTACATGCAATAGATGTGTAGCATAACAGTAATGCATACTTCTAGCATTAGGCCTTGTCATAATGCAATCCCATATGACTAGAACTTAGTCTAGACCTGGGCCTAAATAGAAACGTTTGGCCAGCTAGTTCAGCTCTGCTAACCTAAAGGGTGTATGTCCCTCATGCATAGGCTTAGGACCACCAACATTAGGCCAATTAGTGGTAAAGTCATGACTGGTAAATGTTAAAATTGGCTACAGCCATGCAAGGATACAGCTATAGGCTAGTATGAGTTTCACCAACAAGTAGGCTGCAGTATAAGCTATTTAATAGAGCCAGCAGTAGGCCCTTACTTAGTAGTAGCTGGCTAACTACAGGCCTAGGCTAGACATAAAAAAATGAAAAGCTAATTCAAATTAAACTATAGGCTATTGATAGTTTAGAGCCACTAGCTATGCACTCATTGTTACTTGAAATGTCAGATTACTAACATAAACACTAACATTACTTGCAGCAAGATTCCTCAGGCAATCAAAATCTTCATGTGCAAAGTAATGGATACCTGTAAAAGACCTTTTTAGTACTGACCTGCAATTTCCTTCAAAATGATCTTCAATTTAGGTGAATATGCTTCACTAAAAACCATAAAATGATACCTTCATAGGGTGATTTTGGTCCCTGTAATGGTGGGGCAGAATTTTTGTGTGGAGAACCCGACCTATGTATGGGAATTTCCGGGTCTGGATTCTTTCACCACTTACACAGAGACTGACTGCCTCAGGCAGAAATTACACGCTTGGGCTGGCCCAGTAACTTCGGTCAATTACCACTGCAATCTTAGCTGGGATATTGGTTACTCCATCAACACACAAGTAGGTCTGTTTCTGGATGTTTATAGTCTACATCCTAGTTTGTGTTCTGCATGCTTTTCAATTAATCATGGTAAACTCTCTTAAAATTTCCTCACTTTCTGTGCAGAAATAAGACAACAAACTGATAAGAGAAGCAGAACAAGGAATTTAAGTACTGTAAGAGCTTAGAAGCTAAAGTTTCACACCATTTCACCCCTGTGGGGAGAAGGCTAGGGATGATGTTTATTGCCTTATTGCCCATGAACTGGAAAGATGTTATCACAGTGAAGGTTGTTGGAGTGAAAAAAAAAATCTTGCCCCATGACTACTGGGGACAGAATCACACTATGTAACTTTCAGTCTATCAGCATTCTCCCTTAGTTTTGGTATCACGACAGAATAGGCATACCCAACTGAAAGAAATTGCCGTATTTTTCCATGAATGTCCTCCAACCTGCAGCCTAATTAATGTTTCTACTAGCATACTTACTGTGTGTAGTTTGGGGGTCAATTTAAAAGAGTTAAAAAGGTTGCATATCATTAAGGTGCACGAAAATATGGGAACGAACCCACTGATGACAGGGTTATGAGAGTAAACCTGATCGTCAGCTCAAACATTTTAGAATAAACTGAAACTTTCAACTCTTACAAGGTAAGAAAGCCATCAAAAGAGTCAGCGTACTGTGCAAACATGTGCTTTTCCATTGCATTCTGTCTTCAATTAGAGACTTGCCAGCGCTAGTTACTTTCCAACTTTGTTGCACGAAAATGAGACTTCCATGCTACAGTACTACTATGTAGGCTTAATGCATAACGTCAGATATCAGGCCACACATTCACTAATCCATCTTAAAGGCCATGACCGCCTTACATTTTGTTGTGACCAGGCTCTGAGACTGAGAGGCATCTTTAACACAATTGTTGATGGCCACTTTTGGCTGCCATTTATTATTGCTTCTCACCATTTTCAAATAGGCCTAGACCATGACTATATTTTGGTCTTGGATGAGTGAAGTTTGGCCTTTGTGAAACATGAAAATTCAAATGGTTACAAATATAAAGGCCATGTTTCAGAGTTGAAACTCAATCAGTTTACTATGACAGCATTTATTTTTGTCTAGACTGATTTGAATAATTCTCTTGGTACTAGACAACAGCTGTTTACAGATCTGCTACATTGGTTTCTTTTGTTTAGCTATAAACTAATCATCTGCTGTAAACCTAGTAATAGTGCAAGTAGTTAGCCACCAGGTACAAGGCATGCATTTTTGTTTGTAACTGGTAATGGTTGTAATCTTATGCATTCACTGTGAAGTTAAAAAAGAATAGTCCATACCATTCACAAACTCCTGTTACAAATGGAGAATATTAAGTAACGATTAAGACATAGTAGACCGCAAAGTAAGAGCATCAACTACAGTACTTCGTCCAGAAAATGTAATTGTAATGAGTTTTACAAATAACATTCAAGGCAACTCATCTTTATGAATAATTCACACTCTTGGCATGATCACATGAATGTCACACGATGGTTTTGTTTGGTTTCTGTGCAGATTGAGAGTTGTTGATCTGTATGTTAATTGCTTGGCATTATTATGGATTTTACATGAATATTTTCTACCAGTATCTGCCCTATCCTTAGATACACTTAACTGTATTTGCCATAGTGTGATTCTGTCCCCAGTAGTCATGGGGCAAGATTTTTTTTTCACTCCAACAACCTTCACTGTGATAACATCTTTCCAGTTCACAGACAATTAGGCAATAAACATCATCCCTAGCCTTCTCCCCACAGGGGTGAAATGGCGTGAAACTTTATCTTCTAAGCTCTTACTTAATTTCCTTGTTCCACTTCGCTTATCAGTTTGTTGTCTTATTTCTGCACAGAAAGTACAGAAATTTTTAGAGAGTTTACCATATTTAATTGAAAAGCATGCAGAACACAAAATAGGATGTAGTTCATAAACATCCTAGAAACAGACCTACTTGTGTGTTGATGGAGTAACCAATATCCCAGCTAAGATTGCAGAAGTAATTGACCAAAGTTACTGGGCCAGCCCAAGCGTGTAATTTCTGCCTGAGGCAGTCAATCTCTGTGTAAGTAGTGAAAGAATCCAGACCCGGAAATTCCCATACATAGGTCGGGTTCTCCACACAAAAATTCTGCCCCACCATTACAGGGACCAAAATCACCCTATGCTCTTAACACTTTCACAGCCAGTGTCCATTACTTAGACACCACCCTTTTCAGTTAACTTCATGCAAAATTTTACGTAATAGCACCTACGTGCCTGTCAACGGAAACTTTTCAGGATATTACACAAGTGGCTGGGAAAGGGTTCCAGCATGTCTTTGCATTCATAGCAAATGCAATCTTCACATTCTCACTGCAATGGAAACCTAACCAAAATTAGAGATAAATATCGGCATATGTTCAATCCCTCAGGCAAAATTATTTACACTCCATAAGCTTAACCTGGGTAAAATTGGCATTACCTTCACCCCAGAAGAGGGGCTTAATTAAACAAGCTCGGACTTGTTGCACTTCCACGTGAAAATAGGTGGGAACAACTACATAGGTCATGTTCGTGGCAACATTGTAAAAGTTTTAAAGGCAGTCACTCATCACCCCAAGCTACATTTTTGGCTGGTGGAAAGCAAAAATCTTAATTGGTTTTGGTCTTTGACTGACAGCAAATTCGAAAGGTGCAGAGTGGCTCATATTACACAGCATACACAAGGACATATTGTTTTCATTGCACAAGTGGAGGATTTTTAGACAGGCTGTGGGAGGGACTAAACATAAGTGGTTGGGAGAATTGGAACTGTCTGGGGTGATCAGTCTCTGTATTTAAGTTGTTTTCCAAACCTCACTTCTCTTTTTTGCCTAAATCTTGTGGTGTTCAACCTTACCACCAACCTCATCACCTTAGGTCATTGTTACCATCTCATACTGATTGTACATCCATTCAGATGGTAATAAAATGTTCAAACATACATCAACATTACCTGTGCATGTACAAGTCCATTACAGGTCCAGACAAACTGGCATGACTTTGAGCCCCAAATCTCAGGTGTCACATGACTGAATTTTTGCTTGATTGCTCTTGTTTCATGTTTGAGTTTACATGAAGTCACTCTTAGTCAAGACTACATACATACTACTCCCTAAGAGCTTGAGTACATACTCCTTGTATAGGTATTCTCAGATTCATTCCACACACACAGTCCAGCCAGCCTGGCTTCAGTTTCTGCAGAAAACTCTAATGGAGTTGTACACCTATTGAATGACTAGGTTTTCTTGGGCTGTATTTCCTATCATGGCATGGAATATTAGATGTCATGCCCACAGGCAAAAATGTATGATTGAGAAGATTTGCAGACTATTTTGTGAGATCAGTTCATCATGTAAATTTGAAAAACAACAACCGCTATAAGCTGCTTATGTGAATCTAAACCTGTTCCCAAGCATTGCAAATACAAGTACTTACAATCTGAGTCATTATCATCATCATCATCATCATCATCATCATCATCATCTTCATCAGGAGAGTGCTGCAGATTGTGGCTTGAGGTTGGTAGCGCAGATGGCATGGGTATAGCAGAGCAGATGTCTGTCATTCAATTGAATACAAATAAGTATATAGTTACATTAAATCATGCTTGACAAATCTTACCATTTCACTGTGAGTCTAAAGGCCTGTCCACACAGGATGCGTTCCATTCCGGATATGACAAGTTTTTTTTTTTTTTCTGTATCCTTCCGGATACGTCAAGATCCATGCCTGTCTGTACAGGATGCATTCACACTGCGTCAATTTCGATGCGTCACTTTGAGATGCAGCATGTAGTTCCAAATGACAATGCATGCTGAGTGACAAAAAGGTGTATTTAAATCGTAGGATGCCAAGAAAATTTGAGAATTAAATACATCTTAGATAGCCGCCCTTGCCATTAGTCATACTTTACAGCAGCCATCGACATACGATATGCAAGTTTTTGTAAAAAAAATGTAAAATTTGATTTGATTTTATTCCTAAACACATTCGGTTTGTCACAATCTATCCCAATTTGTACAAAATTATTCAAAGTGGGTTATCTCGATGGATTTCAGTTAGTGGCGTGCCCTCTCATGGAAGTGTGTAGGGACATGCAGTATGTTGCGTGATCGCCGGCCTGGGGGAGATGTCCTAGTAGAGGGCGTGTCCCCTTCCTCCTATGAAAGCGTCTGAAACATTAGGTGTCCTTGCATGCAATCTGGTGCCACATTAGCCACCTTTTGAAGTAAAATTTGTGTTAAAAAGTTTGCATATTTTTAGGAACAAAAACAAATCTGCATCAGAGGATTGATTAGAATGGAAATATTCTACAATCAGAGTCTATCGTTATCAAGTTGAGTAGCCCAATCAAGTGAAGTTTTTTGGCCCAGATCGCTTGTGGAGGTGAGTGGAGCACAACGATTGAGGAGAAGGGCTCGATCCCAAAAGCCCTCGAAGCTATACTCCACTGATTATACACACTACTGTACATTGTATATTTATATCTTCTTGTGTGCCATGAAATGTCCATGTGCAGCCATGTCTAGTATCCAGACTTTCCCTGTCTACCGTCCCAACAATGAATACAACTGTTTTTCCACTACCGAAGTCAATAGTATCGCAAGGGTAGTGGGTACCAAAAGAATCAGAGGCCTATGTATACATTCCCAACGTTGTGAAAAAATGCCCAAAATGTGAGCTTTTCTACTTATTTTACTTTTCATTGTCATTTTAAGCTCAAACATAGTACCATTTTGCATTCATATCCCGTTAAATTGCCTTTAATGAAAGAAAAACATGAAAGAAATCAAGTTGACGCATGCTTCCGTACGGCAACTCTGTTTTTGAACAACATGGACTTGCCAAAATTTGACGCATCCGAAAGGATGCGTCAACTTTATTTCCACATCAATCGTGACAGAATGCAATGCATCCTTTGTGGATGGCTCCATTGATTTACCTGCATAGTGATAAAAGTGACATGCCGTGTCGTATCCGGATCCGAACGCAACGCATCCTGTGTGGACAGGCCTTAACAGTTTCAGACATTGTCTCATATTGAAATTGCCACATCTCATTGTGAAAATAACAATGCAAGAATTTTTCCTTATTCAGACCATCTTTCCATCAGGAGTTTAAATTATTACTAAATGTATTGCTACCAGAAAGGTGACCTTTGTAGCAGAAGATTTCCTATGGAAGATACTATACTAAGAGGGTGAAGAAAAAATCTAACTCTCCTTAGTTTAGAAATAAACACTTTTTATAATAACGCATCAGCTTCTCTAAAAGCTCCAGCTTTGACCAAACTAATGATGATACATGAGGAAATACAATGTAATCAAATCTGCATGGTAATTTTACCAAGAAGATGAATTTCTACAAACAGTGGTTAGCCATTTGCCAAGTTAGGGTTTTGTGACTATTAAATGCTGCACAGACATAAATGATAAATTGTAAAGACATCGTAGAGATTGTATTGCTACAATTTAAAACTTACCCCATCCAAGAGGCCAGAAATTAATTGAGTGGCCTGGCATGCCAATGATATGGAATTTGCCGCCTTGTAATAATGGGCCTGAGTTGCCTCTTGGTGGGCCATGTGCTCAGCTATCTGAGCCCTGGAGACAGCAGACTGGGTTTGAAAAGACTGAGGAAAATGAAACAACAAATATTAATAATGGGAAAACCTAATGCTACATTTTTATATTTCATCCAGCCTGGATCCAATGTTGCTGTAACAAGCTGGGAGTTGCTCCGTATGCCCTGAATTTTTAGCCAAGGTGAGGACTGAGGGTTGATTTCCATTTTTTTTCACTCTTTATTTCTTATGAAATTTACATTCATTTCACATTTAGTGGAACACACTTCTTCAATTATCCCTTGCAACACTTTAAAGTTTAAATTTTCATGGACATGGGAAGGGGGGGGGTTACATTATGTATCCAAAAAGACAAATGATTACTTTAGTTTTGAAAAGATACACATCAATCACTACCTAGTAAGCATCAAAAACAGAAATAATCTCTTTCATGTTTCATATTCTTGCCCTTTCGAGGGGATCAATTTTCATGACTTTTCATGTGACTTCCTCATGATCAAGTAACAAATTTCCATGACCTGATGAATTTCCTGGTGTCTTACATAAAGTTTTCAATAACAGCAAAAACCAAATCAGTGTGAGGTGAAGAGAATAATAGATGTTGCCATTACCAGTGAAAATACGTTTTGATATTTACGAGTGAGAAAGGAACAATGTCATTTTGTGAGAATTTCCATGACTTTTCAGGACTTCACGCAATTTCCCAGAATTTAGCTTTTCCAGGTCTAGAAATAATTTTGCAAAATTTTATGACTTTTTCAGGTGTCTACAATCGCAAGCTTAAGAAACCTGTTGGTTTAACACATTGATTTTTAATGATCTATCATTATGACTCAGTGTGACATTGTCACGACTGAGGAGTTTGCCTCCATCATATTGTGTAAAGCAGTTTGTTGCCTCCGTAATATTGTGTAATGCTGTATGTGACAGAAATAACTGATTACGAACGTCAATACGGTAGCACAATGAGGTGGCAAACATCACATTCTTTACTGGGGTGTGCCAAGGTGGCTAGTTTCAGAGGAAGAGTGCTACTTGGCAGTACAGACTCAGACTCCGTGGAGGGTAGGTTGGTAGTTAGCTAGCCTGTGCACAGTAAAATATTATCCTGCCTTCGGCATGAGATTTACCCAATTTAGCAGAGAGAGATAGGGACTTCTTGCTTCAGCCTGTAGGAAGGAGAATAAATAGTGGCTTCCGCTGCATGGAGCCAGGAGCGTGACTAGCTATCTTCCTACCTGTACTGTACTCCTTACTCAACCTGCAAAGCCATTATATGGAAAGAACTTTTAGGGGTGTTTCGTGTTTCTTTGAGAGAAGTTAAAAAAACGTTTCACTGAGTAAATTGACGTGTTGTATCGAGTAGAATTTGCTGAGTGCGTTTTTATGCTTAAAAGTTGTAAAATGTTCCAAGTTTCAAATGATTGCTAGATTGGGGAAGGCAATGTTAACTCTGTTTGGGTCTACAAGGTAGTAAGGCAAATCTTACCTTGAGGAAAGTGGAAATCGTGGAAATTTGTATAAAACTTTACAGCTGCTTTGTAACTGTTATGCAATTGCACTTTCAGGCTTTCTGGCTAATTGGGAGTCAACCTACCACTACCCACGGGCACAACCTGCAGCACCGGCCATCAACAGAGGTCATAGGAATCTACAACTGGACAAACGGACGGGACGACCAGTTTGAGCCTCAATTTTAACTGTGTATGTACCTTAGTGGGAAACTTAGGAAAAGATGTTTCTTTTGTAAGGAAAGGAAATTTGGTAAGGTTAAGATATAACATTCTTTCTTAAAGAAGAGGAAATTTGGAGAGGGAAAGGATATCAACTCTTTTTTTTTTTTGAGAAAACAAATTGAACAATTTGAGTGAGGTTTCGTTGGAAATGCATATGTACTTCTGAGTACAAGAAACAAGAAGCAAAGTTAGTAACTGATAAAATGAATATATACCTTTAATGACGGTTAATTCGTGTTTTTTTGTCGTCTTTGCATAAAGCACCCCAGCACTTTGGATGCGATAGCTCCGAACGCAATCTCCCAGAAATAGGTGACAGACATTTTGTACATTGTTTTGCCTCTGCACCCAACCTTGCAATCAGCACCAAATAATCCATTCCTGTAATTCTCCCAGTTATAAAAATCAGATTGATGATGTCCCCAAACTCTGACAGCAAAAGAACCGCACTTACTTTCCGGAAGTGAAGTAGAAAATATGCTTATATACAGCAGCATACTTGGCACTGAGCCACAGACATGTTTCAAAATAAAATAAATAAAATCACAAAAGATGAAATTGTGAGTTCGTTCAATGACATCTGACCCTGTAACATATGCATGAGGGTACCGCCTGCCACTTCTACCCCTCCCAGTGACAACAAACCCAGTTGTCTTCAGTTTTGGTCAGTGTCAAATATACACCTTCATCTTAAACGTACTATCATAAAACATTAGTGAGAAATGGGTCTAGATACAAGGTGTAAATGTACTAGTAAAATGTTGCATGCATTGGTAATGCTATAATGGATTCTAAACTGAGTACCTTTGTGGCAATAGTCTTTCTCAAATTTGACACCTCATAACTCTCCCCCAGTCTTCCTGCACCACACGATCCACAGCAGCAACACCCCTTCCAATAGAAAATGGTGGTATGGGATTGTCTGCTGTTGGGGCCTGTAAAGTTCAGTTCCTTGCCAGCTCCATTTAGGCCCGGCACCACTGGTGGAGTTTCCTATCAAGCACGATAGTTGCCGGGCCATACGTGCTGACAGTCTAGTGGTTTTGGACCTGTAAGATGCATAATGAGAAATGCTGATTGATCCTCACATGAAAATCTAGCACACCTGTCATCTTAATGATCGTGAACAAAGTCATATTGCAATGTGAGGAATGTAGCAATGACCTTGTAATGTGCACAATATTTGCACATCATATTTTTGGACTGATATACCTTTGGTTATGGTAGAAACATCATACTTATGTGACGTACAACAGCAGCTTACAGATTCCTCATCATCACCACAGTTGTATGGTAGTTTAAGTGTCAAAATTTTCCTAGCTATACATGAAGGGGACTTAGCCAAAGGGCAAAAGATCGTTACTTAAAACATAGTAACTTGTTACTTAATAAATCCCAACAATTGTTATGAAATTCTGCCACCCAGTTGGGCTGACATCACTCTAGTTTGAGTGTGCTGAAGTCACTTAATGCTATGTTAAATTTACTTATTCGGTTCTTGTGAACTTGAATAAAAATACCAGCATTTTATCACATGGCATTCCTAAGTGGACTCAAATAATACTTTTAGAATTTATCAACAATTAAGTCTATGGCAACTTTCATAATAAATTCATAAACATACGCAGATGATGAAGAACTCCTCCAAGGCCCTAAACAGCTCCATCCGAGCATCAAGAAACTCCTGAAGCTCAGTTGAGTGATCACACCACTGCAGTGACCAGAGCTGAGGAGAATGAGAGATATCAGGATATTCCTCAGTCTGACCACCCACGGCCACTCAACCAAGTTGGGAGTGTTACGTAATGCTCCTGAAAGGATAAAGAATGAAACTGTGGTTAGCTTATTACGATATTATTGATATCTTCTTGAAAACAAATGAGGAACATGTCTTGGGTATTTGGGAGTAGGCTGACCAGAAATGTCCCACACCTACAGCTGCACGCACTGATCTGTGATTCAAATACACAATGCTTACCCACTTTGCATAAAGGATTGATCGACACAGTTTAAACTTTTTGTGGGGACTATATTGCAACTATGACAGGTCCAGCATCTCATCAGCTTATTTTCCTATCATGTGCTATGATAGTGAGCTATTATATCACGTGACTAAACTTCTTGCTTACTCTGAAAACTTTTGTTATTTGTACTTATAGGGGAGCCACATACAGTATCTTGAAATTGTACTTACTCCTGTCCTGTCCATTAATTGTCTGTATAAATCATAACTTTTAAACCAAGATGGAATCCACAGATAGCAATTTAGTTCACATTTAGCATAATAAATGCAGCTCCCACAGTTAGTTGTGTGCATTATGCGCTCTAAATGGTTGTCATGAATTGTTGGAAACATTATTTTGCCATATGTGTTACACCCTGAATAGAATTATGGTATATTTCAGAATAGTAAGTGCATTTGCAAGCACAGACAGGTTGTGTATATACTAAGCATGTGTATAGAACATACAATCCAGTAACACTTATCTGTAATGTCAATAAAAGTAATTGCTTTGATTACTTTAACTTTTTACTCTAATGGCTTGTCCCAAATAACAATAGCAGTACTAATGTTCAATGCAAATCAACACATGCATGAAGTTTTAACTATTTTGTTTTTCTCCGAGCACAGTAGAAATTTAGGCATTGAGATACACCAAAAAGGTTGTCTCATAATAATGGAAAGCATATCTTTTTAGTGACACATGAATATAATTGGAGTTTTTTTTTTTCATTTATGAAGCAACAATATGGGTAACAGAAAAGTTGAATCTTGTGCAATATATAACATTTTAATTTGTAGTTTCCTTAGATCTGCAGTTCAAGGTAAAATTTCTTTTGGTCACTTACAGGGAGTTGCCTCAAGCTCCTTCACAGCACTCCCCTCAAACCGTTTGATGTCCTCTGGGGGAAGGAGGATGTCTGTGTAATCAGAATATGTAGAAAAAAAATATTACTCCAAGTTTGTTTCATAATACACCTTGAATGCACATTAGTTAAAGGTGACAGTAAACATGAACATGGATGAAATGCAATGAGAGAAAACCATTTGAATTTCTCTGCAGATCGAACAACCACTGGTTATTCAAGAGGAAGAAAAGGATAGGATTGGCTGAGCATATCTATAAGGGTAACTCTAAAAAAATAAAGCAAAAATATGAGTACACTTCAAATGTTTTGTCATCAGTGCGGGACGTCTCAAAATGGACCTCAAGCTCAATGCCATGTTTCTCAGTTCTCTGTGTCAGCCTCAGAGGGTAATGAGTCAGTCTTTGCTTGGACTTAAGTTGGAAAGTGGAGTGTTGAGTACAACACTGGTTGTATTAAACAATTTACAAAAGAATATTACTCATTGCCTCAATGGCCTGTATATTGCAATCTGCCTGTAGGTGTCACTAACTTACTGCCAATCTTTGCTTTAAGTTCCTGCTCCCTGCGGATGGTTTCTTGCCGGAAGGAAGCTGTGAAGAAGTCCACATTGCAAACAGTGTCGGCAATGTTGGCCCTGCTGGTGACCCCTAGGCAGCGTGCAGCTTCTCTATTGGCAGTGAGGAAGCTGCACAACTTCTTCACAGAAAGAAGGTAACTTGCAACGGTCTTCAGTTGTTTACATTCTCTCTGTAAAGTTTGTTTGATTCTGTAAACAAACCTGGTTATGCATAATGCTCATATCCCACTGTTGCCAAATTTTGTCAAAGGTAAGATTTACCGTTCTGCAGCTTTCCTCCCAGTCCATTTGTCAAAACTTCTTTTTTTTTTCCATTTCATAGCTTCATCCATACATGGAAATTATTTTGCAGAGTCTACATGCAATGACATGCATGGATTTACACTGAGACTCTTGACCGTATGGTTTCTTCAGAATTTGACAGAGGAAATTATTTCTCTTTATAATCTGTTTTGAGTTGAATATATCAATGGACTGCTTGCATTTACTTTGATATTTGCATCCACTACCATCAGGCTGCCCTTAACAGCAACACATTTATTCACCAAATCAGATCAATCAGCATCTATTGGGTGACTTTGGTGTTGCAAACATTCTCATTATTTATGATGATGAAGTTTTATTTATTTGGTGTTATTAATGTAAGTTACAACTTTAATTAGTTCTATGTTTGGACAGATTTTAATTAATGTCAGGGTTTCCCGTGGTACTTAATTGCGAAGGCGGCCGCCTCCCAACTTTTTAAGACCGCCTCACCAAAAAGTGCCGTCAATTACCTCCTCACATGTTTATATCCAGGGCTGGAAAAAGTAAATAGTTACGTCCAAAAGTAACTGGTAAATAAATCCATTCAAATGTGTATCCCAAATGCCCCATCCACATTCAATCTTCAACAAAACATGAAGTAAATTACTATTCCTGTAATTTAATGCCCTTATTTTTTACTCATGATAAATATTTTTCAAGTGATAAATGTGAAAAACAACGTTGGCAAATGTTTCCAGAAGATCCTACATAAACCTCCTTTACTACATTCAATTTCAATTAAAAAGCACAAGCTTAGGCCTGCCTTAGACCTGCCTGCATACGCAAATTATCTGCAGAATAAAGCTAGCGGACACATCGCAACCCACTGAAATACAAAAATGAATGCATATTTCTATGTTCAAAACCCTTCACGAAACCAACAGTCTGCTTCTTCAAACCTTTAGTCTAAACATTTGAAAGTGACTAGGATCAATGAACAAAACAATAAAAGAAAAATTTCAATGTTCCTTGAAAAACTCTGAAATCTGCAACTTACAAAATTGTGCTTGTTCCCTACAATGCGGAAGTATGAATTGCCAAGGCTATTCGATATACACCCACTGCGTTAGGATATCATTACTTAAACTTTTTGGGAGGCTGCACACGATCTTACGTGATACTTTTCACAAAACTTTTAGGTACATTGCAACTTCAAAAATGTATGTAATACAGTTCACTCTACATGATATGTGCAACATTTCCTAGAACATTTTGATTTTGACGCAATATCAATGATTTTTTCTGATGGAACTATTGTGTTTTCACCCAATACAGTAACGTTTTCAATTTTAAAGAATTGAAATTTAGCATGGATTTCATATGATTTGGAAACTGGACCCCTACTGGAATCGTGCATGGACCCCACAAGAGGACCTATGGTCGGCCCATTGACCCCACGCTGGTATGACAATTGCTTCGCTATCGAATGGCGCCTACTGCGCCATGTTAGGTCTGGTGGGAAATCCGCCTATATTGTAAATAGCCTAGCTCCCAGGAAATTTACACTTTTTCCACCTTTGTTTATATCATGGTCAAAATCCTAGAATCACCCATTCTTCAAGAAGCTATTACGTACAGATTTGAACCCAAAAGTCATGACGGCATCAGGTAATTCACCCTCACCGCCTCATACTCTGAAAAACCCATGGGAAACCCTGAATATGATACAAAAAAAATCTCCTTATGATAATAACTACACCACTGAGTACTTTTATTCAAGAAAAAACTCACCTCATTCGAATGTTTGGCATAATAAGCTGGGTAGAGGTCACTTGAGGCCTTTGCAGCAGGGCCTCCACTTGCCGACAGTGCTGCTTTGCAGACTTCCTCCCAGCTGCAGTACTCCTCCGTGCACCTCGAAGTACTCATGAAACTGCCCTGTGAGATTGAAACCAGCATCTTTAATGCAGTCGACTGGCTGAGTAGTAATAGTTCACAAACTACTGTTCATTGGTAGATACGTTTCTAGGTTTTGTGACCAGAATGCAAGAGTCATGTTGATTGACTTATGTATTGTGACTGATAAGTACTATGTTCACATGTATAATACAGCAAACAATGCACTTGATAACCTGATGTAGCAGTTATTTCGTTACAATTCCAGGACATGAATATAAAACCAGCTAACAATGCTCCCCTAATTGAATCATTGTCATGCACCTTGTATGTCAGGTCATGGTGATAACCTCCATCATGCATATAGAGGGAGACAAGATATGAGACTTCTACTCATAGTTCATATTGACTTTTGAACTCACCAAGAATGTCGTCCTGCATGTCGATTTCGCGGCATGACGATGCTGAAGAGGTTGACGGCAACTCCTCCCTGGCACTGATAGATGTCTGTTGTGGCCGGAGGAGTGCTTTGTATTGTGGGGTATTTGTCTGCATTTATAAAAAAAAAAAATATTCCATAACTGTATGTACTGATGCAGTGGCAGATCCAAAAGGGGGAGGGCACAATAGGTGCATTCCCTTTCTATCGGCATGAACTTAACAAAAATTTTAAAATGAGGAAAAACAAATGAGAAGAAATGAAAATGATAGAAGAAAGACAGTATGATGTATGAGATCAAGCAAGTGCAGTCACTGACTCAAGTGTAATGCTGCATATTATTTTATTTTTCTCAAAAGGAGGGGAACACCCTTTCCAGTAGACCTCTCAACATAACCGCGATGATCCATTAGCACCCACACTATAACAAAATCCTGGATACATCACAGATGACAATATCTATCCTTATACAATGATCGATATGAGGTGAGAAGAAAATTCATTACAGCTGACTCTGCCACATAATGGTGTCCTGTGTCTAAATGATTAAATTAGCACACAATCTTCCACAATTGCATGCATAGTCTTCTCTTGTTTGCTTTCATGTGCGTCCAATAACATGCTTGTTGATTAAATAAGTTTCAGAATTTTGACACTGCTTGATAGAGAAGGCAAATATAGGCCTATCATAGTTTTCCAATATGTGGCACAGCACATACAAATACACTGATATTAAATGGCACTACTGCAATAAAAATCAGTCATCAGTTCATATGTCATCATAATTGCGTCTGACCTGATATGTCAGTCAAAAGAAACAAGAAAAAAAGAATTGACATAGCCACATATGCATATTACATATGCATGCAGTAATGGATGCAGTCATATGTGCACCATCTACACAAAGTACTTTCAAGTATATGATCATCTTCCAAATCTGTAGTCTTTTCCAAGCCACATGATACTACAAATTGATTTTACTGTATTACAAAATGATGTAAGTATTCTTGTGGTTAAGTACATTATTGCCATAATTAACAATTGAACCATGATCATGGAGCAGAACCTTCCTATAAGCAATAAAATATTCATCCAGGTCGATTCACTACCTACTTGTCCATATGTTTCTCAGTATATGTACAAGCGTTCCTCCATGTGAGACATTTAAAGAACCTGTTAAAGCAGAAATCACCATGTATCTTCCGTGGCTTGTTGATTACCCCACACATCGAGTGTAGAACTATAGCATTGAGCCATTACAGCAAGATTCAGAGTGCTGCATGACCCGTACCCTTGCGGCAACATAAAATGAGGCACTGAATCATTGATTGAATGGGTTCATTGAAAAAATAGTAGTTTGGATGAGTGGGAAAGTGTATGTGGCAACTCAGATACATATTAGGTTAATTCCGTAAACTAGAAAACCTTTTCACCAATATTGTTCTGTTTAAAGAAGACAGTGTGCACTTCCAAAAAAAATTCCCTCAGCACATATCAAACTTTAATTTATCCTTCAAATGAATATTTAGAAAAAAGTACTACTGTAATATAAGACACATCACAAGATGAGTCCCTCCCTTAACATCACAAATTTGCATACTTAACCAATGTTTACTCATGATGCAGGTGAAAAGTAGAAACAGTCAATATTTTCAACATGTTTACTGATCAATACAGCCAACAGTCTAAAATGCTACTGTCATATGTCACACCACCTTGTAATATTCAAGCAAGTTTTGTACTTTGTTTAAATTGGCAAAAATTTGTGACTCTTTCTACTCCAACAAAAATTTCACGACAGTGTTTAATGTATTGATTCAAAGCAATTTTCATTTTGCCTACATATGTTACACGAGTTCCTCATACTCACACTGATACTAGCACAAACATACTTGCAGTGAGAAACATTCTGCATATTTGGCAATTATTTCGACCAAAGCTCTACCTACTGGACACATTTTTTAGATGCAGTATTATATACTGTAAACAATGCAGGAACATCACTTAGCTCTTTGTCAAGTGAATTTTAAGTACACCAAGTACCTTTTGATTAGTGACAAGCATACATTTGTATGTAAATGTACGTCCATCATAAAAACTTGTACGTCCATCACAAGGGAATATTTGTAACTACTGTACTACAGAAGAGAGAAAAAGACGTTACCTTCTTGTCACTGATATACATAGGTACAGCAAGAGTCTTCTCTATAATATCAATAATAATTTTAGTTTGTATACATCTCCAAATGACAGAATTATTTAATTGAAGCAATATTTTCTGGAAAAATCACTTCTATGGGTAAGTCCAAACAGGGTGGGGGGTTGGGATATTTTTTTGGTTTCTTGGGACGGACAAGAACTGATATACCATGAAGTAATAGCACAAGCCAGGTGTTAAGCAAATCCCTAAAGAAAAGTTCTCTTCTATTTATAGCCATTGAGATGGTTGAACTGTCTGAAATCTACGTCCCACTTTACTGAATTGTCCATTAGTAAGGTAACATTAGGGTGGAGATTTAGCTTGGTGGTTAAAGTGTCTGTCTTGCAATCTTTGTGTCCCCGGATCAAATGCACTTGGAAAATTTCTCGGGATCCAAATTTGGCTTGTTCAATAAAGCAGTTTACAGTGGTGCTGAGGGGGTTATTGGGATCCCCATTGTCCGATTTAGGTCTTGTCCGTTTCAGGTTGCTCAGTGCAGCTGATCTGCTGCTGAGCTGGGCAGGTTCTCTACCTCTCCCAGCATTTAGGAAAGTGGCTGAAGACTGGGGATACCCTCTTGAATGTTGAATGGGGACGTTAAATGGTGGTCCTGGGAGCAAGTTTGGATTCCCCTTGCTACTGTCTGTTTCACCCTGCCTCGTTATCCTCTGCACACTTATCGAAAAGAGTAGGTAAAACTCGCTGGTGCATGTTCATCCACGGTCAGCAAGGTATAGGGTCCTTGATGAGCTTCCTGATCCTCAAACTTTAAAAAATAACATCTACATCAGTCATGCAAAGAAGTAGCTAAAATGTTCTCAATTGGTTTATCTGTTACTATCCTACTGTCACAAAGTTTTAAATCTCTCTCTTGTGGTTGCTAGCTATAAATTCTACAACTTAAATATATCTTTCCCTTATATGCGTGCAAGTTACAGTACTTGATTGGTCCAATATTTTATATTCATGCAGTCAAATTAATGTAAGACTCACCTTGAGGTGATGCACATGCTTGAGATGGCCGTCAATATTCTTCACCTCCTTTGCAGGACATCCACTCATTGGACAGTCTCGGAGTCTTCTTCCGCAGGGAGTAGACTTACCGAATGGGACCCTGAAAAATTTTAATAGAATACATTGAAAAAAAAAACAAAAGAAGAAAACACTCAAAATGTAAGTAAAGTTGGTAGGAAAGAAGTTGACCAAACCTGCTCTATTCAGTTGAAAGCAAATTTGGGTGAAAAGCCTATTGTAAATTATGTGTACTTCCAATAACTGTGAAAACCTATTCCATACTGTTACTCACTTCTTGCATATGTGCTGATGTTTATACTGTCTAGTTGACAATATTGTCAAACCAAATAGAAGTTACAGAATTTCAGATGGATTTAATAAAGCACAGACAGTTTAAAGTGCACCAGACATTTTGTATTGCCTTCTTCACATCCAGCTTAGAACCATAAATAAAACACAGGGTAACATTACTTTGGCCGCAGCATTTACATCACAAAGCTTGGTTACTTGTGATAAATCAGGATAAAATAAAAACAATAATACAAAAACATACAAACATGGCTGCATAACTTCAAAGAAACACAAGCCCCCCACCCCCAAAGAAAAGGTATGGACATACAGCAGCTGAGTCAGGACCTGACCAGTGATGATCAAGATACCAAAAATTATCATTCATATTATGTCACTGTATAGGTCATTTGCTAATTCTATCACCTCTGTGGAGGAAGGGGGGGGTAAAGTACCTATATTCAATAGTCCCAGGTTGCATGCCATGCACAAGGGTATACTTGAAATCTATATTCAGTAGTCCAAGGTTGCCATGCACAGAGGTATAATTGGAAGCATAAGTTCTGTTATACGAAAAAATTGGAAAAAAAAGTCCCAGAAAGGTAGCTTGTGCATTGGCAATGAAAAAATAATTCTTTAACCATGGAAATACATCAGTTCAACTGACTAAAATAATAATGATAGCAGTAATTCAGGCCTGGAAGGGCCCCATTTGTTTTACAATGCTAAGCATGTAACCACAAAACTGTGGGCCAAGGAAACCAGCCAGTGGCTTACAAATTACCACTTCACATTGGGTGACTACCAACTCGACAATTTTAGATCAAATTTGGCACCTTTTGTAGAATTTCAGTTCCTATGGGAAAACGTTAGATGGCTCTTCGACGAAAAACCAATTTCCTATGACCCGCCCAGGGATAAAACAGCCCAACCTTCCAGTTGTTGAGCTTCATTGCTTCAAATGCCACTACGTACTGTTCCTTATTCACTCAACCACAGTACTGTTTTAAGTAATACTAACAACAATACATGTATATAGTCCAGCTAACAGTAATTCTTCAAATGAGGAAAGGAATTTAGCTAACTTCTTGCGAGCCTTATATAGCAAATGGTCCTTCAGTGCTGCTGGCCCTGGATATTGTGCACTCTGTGCAGGTGGGTTGATAGGTATCTCTGCTGGATACCGCACAGAGTACACAATCTGCTGGTACGACCCTTGGGATGTAGCGTACAGAATAAGAAATTGACAAGAATGAATGTCAGATCAATGTATCACCATAATAAGATCTCATCCCTATAACTGTAATATGGAGAGAGACGAAATATTGCAGTTGCTTCATAGTTAAAGGGTATTATGTCTCTCTCAGTTGCCATATAGCAACAGCGGTCCGAAGTGTGCTGTTTTGATAAATCGGGGTGAAACGTTGTATGGTTGCTTATGTACTTATAATGGCCCAGAATCCCTCCTTACAGGTGTATATACGGGGGCTGGAAACCAGTGGAAGGATATGTGTGTGTGTGTGTGTATGAAAATTCCAAATACAAAAGTTTGCTTAATTGGGACAATTTCATTAATGTGAATCCTTTTAAGCTGTATTTCTTATTCCTACGGTACATAATTTCATAGAAACTACATGCGTCATGATCACATATATCATATGACATGCCAACCCTGACAAATTCACTGTGAGTCTCACGATTTCCCCAAAGGGAAGGGGGACACCTCTCCACTAGACCCCATGTAATACTGTACCACCAGTTTGGCCCGTCTCAAATAATAAAGATTCACAATCTGTATCTGATATGCAACTCACTGTGCTTTAGAGAATATGCATGAAACATGCCTGGAATATGAGGGCTGGTGCACAACCGCAGAGCCAAATCCGGTTATTGTAATGATAGTGCACTATGCTGTTGGTAATTATTGGCTCTTTCCACATTGCCAATGAACAACAAAAGATGTGTGTTATAGAACTCATGATTATATGCAAAACACATAGGATTAAGATGGGCACCTCTGTGAATTATCCGCTTGTTATATGTACAGTATTGTGCACATACATTTTATTTTATTACAATTATCTGTGAGATTAAATCATGCTGTGATGCATGGACCACTAACTGTATAATGTGCAATGCATAATGTTTGACATGCAATGCCATTCAACAATGTGTGTCGCTAAAGTTTCATTCTGAACCAGTGACACACAGAATGAGACTTTTCCATTGGGATTTCAATTAACTGGGGACAGTTCATGTACAGGTATTATCTTAGCAGATTGCTGCTACTAACAGGTACTTGAGCTATAGTACTGTACCTGTCACAGTCAATATGTTTTTAGGACTAAATTGCTGATGATGAGCCACAGATGAAATGGAGCCTCCCCCTCATTTCCTCTTTGATTACACCACTAGTACTGTTTTAGGTAATAAGAAATGGTAATTATTCATGTATGTGACAAGTAAAGGACATGATTTTTGCCATAATTACAGTATGGTACTGTATTAGTTGTGTTACTTACTTGTACATGAGGTTTTAGCTTTAAGGGCCAGCAGCTGAAATGTGAGAAAGCATACATATTTTCATTGTCAATTTGTGCACATTGTCACAAAAAAGAGATATAAGAGCAAGTAAAGCTCCAAAAATCCTTGCACTTAATTACTATAGCTACACTAACTTAGTTGGATACATGCATACTTGTCCTATCTGACACTGCATGGGCCCCACCCTGCATTTACTATGAAGGTGTGGGAAATATTAAAAGAAGTCATTGTCATAAAGTCCATAAAGTCACAGCCAAACTGTCATTTTTCAGGTTTCAAGATGTGATGAAGAATAGAGTTTACACATAGTCAAGTCTCTTTATTACAAAGCTAAGTAGAGACAGATAAAATTTCATTGCCTCATATTTCACTTGTGTCTTCCAGTGGAGATAAAAGTAACTGCAGGTAGACCGTGAGTACTTGAAATTAATCACACAGCCAGCTATGAAGAACCCAGATCTCTAAGTGACCATGTGGCATTTCATAGGTTTAAACCAGCTTTGAAAACCAAACCCAGCTGTCCAGCCCTCTGCATAAAACTGGGTTAAAAAAAGAACACAAATCAGTCTCTGTACAGCTTGTAATGAGCCACATAAAGAAAGCATTGTAACTCCCAACTGAACTAAAAAATTCACTGAATAACAGTAACAGTCTCAGCAGTGCCATGTGACACAAAAATTCAGGCCAGGTACATTGACTGATTTGCTTACAGCGCTACCAGTTTGTATGTAAACTGTTCTTGTATTCAAAGTATTTCAAAGTTTTAAGGTGGGAACCACTTCCTATTATACCCCTTCTCCAGGCCAGAGGTCCACTGACGGACAGCTTAGAGACGACCATGCCCATTTAAAGTTGGAGCCTTGCAGGAAGGGTAGATGATAGAAGGGGAAAAGAGAGATGGGTGGTGCATTGAAGGTTTTAAAAAATCCTTGACTACCAATCTTTCATCACTGAAACAAGCACTGTCTGTAGACTTGATTATTAAGGTGAGATAAAATATGACGAGCCATCGATCATTGATGGACCCCCACCAGATATATTCAAGTGATTTGGTGGATGACTAAATACACAATTACAACCACGTCAAACAACAAAACTAATACAGTAGCTGCTTACCATATTTTACTACTTTGATTAACCTCTGAATGCCACAAAACAGAAACAAGATGTCCTAACATAACGTATAGTGCTATTATGGGTTCATTAAGACTTTGGGGAGTAATTTTGTCTAGGTCATGCACATTGACTTGATAATGGCTTTTGTAGTATTGTATTTCATACCTTTCAGAAGGACCATTTGCCTTCTCTTCTTCTGTGTCTTTTTCTTCTTCATCCTCCTCTTCCTCTTCTTTCTCTTTGTGTAACTCTCCCTCGTCTTCTGCCTCCTCCTTTTTCTGACTCCTCCTCCTCACCTGTCTCTTCTGCAGACCCAAGCTGGTGAAGGACGGCATCTGCCTTTGTGTGACAGACGACATCGTAAATATACATCTCATCAGATTTCCAAACATAAGCACAAGTTGAATAATCTTTTTAACACACCATTGCACTTGAAAGTCGCAACTCACTGCAGCAGCAGAAAGTAGAAACAGGCTTTTCTCTCGCACATTCCATACTTCCTTTCTTATGGAGAGAAGGACATATTATGACCTCACTCGTTTTAACCTTATATTTTGACCATTGGTGTGCATTTCTCCAGTGAGGAGGTTACATGCAAACAGCCAATTTCCTGTGTGAAGGTGTGAGACCACTTTGGTAACTCAAATTAGCCATCCCACTCTCAGTTCTAGCCAAGATCTCTTTACTCAAGTCCAAAAATGTAACACTGTCTGAGAATGTAACATCCAAGTCTCAACGCGGGTTACGCGGACGTGAGACCAAAAGTGAATTAACGTCCGCGAGATTAAAGGTTTTAGTGACCAAAAGTGAATTAGAGCTACGGTTAGGAGGTAGGGTTGGGCGGTTAGGGTTTTAGGACCGTTTAAATTTTCAGGGCTAATGGGACATTTATTAAGCTGTTGCGACACCCATTCGAACTTATGGGACATCAATATGAACTAATGTAACCCTTATTTTTTTTTTAACTCATGCGACTTATGGAAACTTTTAAATGAACTTATGGGACATCAATATGAACTAATGAGATGCGTCAGTGAACAAGTGGGACTCTTTCTGAGCTTTTGGAACAGCTGAAAAATATATTCAGTCCAAAATGAACTTTTGGGATGGTTGAGGAACTAGACTTTTTTGGTCTTGCAGACCTTATTTCATTTTCAGTCTTGCGGACCTTCGGTCTTGCAGACCTTATTTCATTTTTTGTCTCTCAGACCTTCGGTCTCGCGAACCTTAATGGAGGTACAATCACATATGAAACCAGTTACAGCTTCGCCTATATGCGAGTGTCTGGAATGAGGCTGACATGGCGCTGTAAGCAAAGGTGTTGTTTGCGCTCTCTGGGAATTTCATTCTAACCACATGAAATTGCTTCGATATACTACGACTTTCGGGTGAAAAGGTAGGATTTCATCTACCCTTTACTTTTTTGTACTTAAGTATGTTATGAAACTAAGATGAGGACAGCCAAGTTGGAAGTTGTGGCATTAAAAAAAGACAAGCCATGACAGAAATACAGAGGCAGGAAGCCTCCACAGGTTATCACGTGATAGCAACAAATTAATCTAATATGTGATCTACTACCGAAGGACACCTAGGCCTTTATTCTGAATCCAAATTCGGTGAGAGGTTAGCAAAAAACTTGAGAAAGCTATCAAATATGCTAGTAGTGCTTTTCCTTCTGACTTAAGAAATTTAAAAAAGTGAACTCAAGAAAGAGCTTACAGCTCAGGAATGCAAAAATCAATAAATTGGAAAAGGAAAACAAGGAACTTGAAGAAAGATGTCAGTCTATGTAGGAGAGGGTTTCTAAGTTGGAATCGGAAAGTTGTGATCAATTTGTCCTGAGTAACAAGCAAGAGAGGTTTCCTAGAAGAAACAATTTATGCATAGCTGGGCACGTCACTTTACAAAACGAGAACTGCACTGACATCGCCAAGGCAGTATTTCGTGAATTGGCCTGAACGATTGCCATATTGAAAGGGCCCATAGCGACGGTAAAACCGTGGAGGGTCGGAGTCAACATATACTGGTCAAAGTCTCATTTCATCAAGACAAACTGTTTCTATTGAAACATGCGAGAGCTAAGCTACAACAGAAGCCATACTTTCTCACTGATAACCTGACTCTGACAGACCTGATGGAGAAGAAAAAATGGACCAAGTTACTGAGTTATATCGTAATGGTACTAAACTACATTTTTCCAGAGGGGTCTGAAGACATCCTGATGGTCATCCATTCAAATTTGTCGACAAATAATTACTTATTTCATGCGTTCATTCATCCCTTTTTGGCTTCTGGAGCGCTTATTAGGGTTTTTGTTTCATTGTGCAGGGAAAATACTTGTTCTGACTCTCTTCATGCATTCATTCATGCTCTTCATTCAGTATTTTTCAATCTTCGCTCCTTATGATAAGGAAATGTTTGTTATTATACAGTAGTGGACATACTTATTTTTGTTTGGATTGCGACAAGATGTGTTTGTTGAATGTAGGAGTTGTTACTGTACAGTACAGCTTATATCTTTTTCCTGGAGCTGATGCAACATCGCTACGCAGTTTTTCTTCTTTATGACATCAAGGATGGATGCCGTTTTCTTCATGCGATTATTTTGACGGTGTCTCGAGCCCTTGTTTTTGCATTCCTTTTGTCTTGTTATTGCTCGGTCAAATAACCGGAGCGATCCTCTTCCCGTTTGATTGGAGGGGCATTCCATGGTATTTCTCTGTCGCGGACGGGACATTTTGCACAATTAAAACATTAATAACTCAAAATAGGTGATTTGCATGGTTGTGTAATATATTTATTCAGAATCAGCCTCCCTGGAATAACCTTAAATCTCCATTTTAGTAATAACATAAAAGATCATGTAATTATAGCCTCGTTAGTGTGCGTCGCGGACGGGACAGAAAATGGACATGGATTTTCAAGGGTTAAAGTGAAACTAGAATTGCTCTGAATGTGGGTTGGGTAAGGTGGGTTTGGTTAGCAAGTTATATTTAGGAACCACTTTCCTACTACAAATTGTCATGAAAAGTTGAAGGGACTACTCTTTAGACTGTGAAATTGATGTTTTAAAAAAAAAACCTGCGTCGCGGACAGGACATTTCTCAATGTCGCGGACAGGACAGCATTGATTTACACAAATTGTGCATGTCTCCCTTGATCGAATTAACATGAGCAGTGAACAACAGTGTGGACTCATGGGGTCTAGCAAATACTGTAAAAGAATATATGTTCAACCACCTCCAGTGCCATGGCCCTCCCAACCCTTCCCCCTATTGCAACCGCTAGGAATTGGCATACTGGTACCATACATGTCTCAATGGAAAAAATAAGAGCCAAAACCAGTAGTGAGGAGTTGTAGGGTCCAGGCCTTTACTTTCAAGAGATTATATGCTCCAGACAACCCCAAGCACTCTGCACCCCCTGAGAACCCTGTATAAGCATGCATGCTAAGTGTGAATTACATAGAGCATAGAGATGGACCTTGATTCATGCGCACAATTTATTGTCTATACAATGAATAACCTAGATCCACAGTAAACTAGCCAAGGCCTACAAATCACATGCATCTTACTCTAATACTAGCACACATATATATCAAGTAACTTCTACACTCCATCATGATTGTGATTCTACACAATATTAGAAAACCACATTGACCTGGACTCACTCCTATTAATCTCAAGTTGCTTTGCAAAAAATAAACTGTCAGAAAGGCAGGTCCAGGTGCCATTATGTAATAGAATTGCAGTGTGGACCCCATGAGGCTTTCAGAATAAACTATCAAATCTCACCTTGATTAAGGAATGATATGTGGAAGTAGGAAGTAGATGAAGGTACTGCAATGTGTACAATGTCACTGAAAAATGTCCCGTCCACGACAAAATGTCCCGTCAGCGACAGTTTTTCATTAATTAATTTCTCCGGTTAAATGAATGTGTGGACAAAAGAAAGACAAAGGGGGGTACTGTATTGAGGCCAGTAAGAGAATTCTCAAAAAAGAAAAAATTGAACCAATTATTGCTGAGTAATGTTAAAAATCGTGTTGAAATTGTTATGGACGGGACAATTCAATTTTTACTAATTAATTAGTATTAATTAGCAGTACAGCAGAAACTTTGAAATTGATTCATGATGTAACCTATAACATGCTAAATACTGTATGTCCTGACTACTTCTATACCATTCCTCTTCTGTCCCATTCTGCATTACCAGAAAGGGTAATGTCCCGTCCACGACGCTGTTCCCAGGTTCGTTTGCTCTGTTTATAAATTAATTACCCTAACAGTGATTTTTTTCCAGAAAGAAAGTTTACCACTAGGAACTATGACTTATGCACTTGGATAATTGACTAACATAGGGTGATAAAACAACAAGCTGATAAGAGAAGCAGAACAAGGAATTTGTTAAAACAAAGAAAAGAATACATGGCCCAGCTTAAGTGAGTGTTGACTAGGCACACAATTACAGTTAGCTTAGAGCTTAGAAGATAATGTTTCACACCATTTTACCCCTGTAGGGAGAACGCTAGCAATGATGGTTATTGCCTAATTGTCCATGAACTGGAAAGATGTTATCACAGTGAAGGTGGTTGGAGTGAAAAAAAATCTTGCCCCATGACTACTGGGGACAGAATCACGCTATGAATCACAGGTGGATACTTTGCATTTGAAATTTACACATTCATGTCCAAATTACTGTGGAATGCCCCAAGACTGTCTTTTTTTTTTCTTTTCTCACTATCCTCCAATTCTGTTATTGAATGTGAATGCTATGTAAGTTCTTCTTGCTCTGCTATTCTACATTCCTCTATGTTTACACCAAGTAAAAATGCCTAGCAACCTCTGCTATGAAGAGCAGGGCAGCATTACTACGTTTGTTGGTTTTGAATCTCTTCCTTTTTCAATCTCTATTGCCACTAGGTTATTTTGCATACATACTATAGGACTGTAAATATTTCTGATAAATTCAGAGAGAGGTCAATACCCCTACATTGTACTCACTACACTTGTTCTGCTCAACACACATACCTTCCGTTCTTATGGCGGCAGACTTAAATTTCATTACGCACAGTGCTAGGGGTCTTGGACAATCAAGAAAATGTAGGTAGCTGTTCTCTTATTCACAAAGGCATAAAGTTGATGTTATTCTGTTGCAGGAAACGCATAGTTGTATTAATGACGAAAAGTACTGGAAAGGTGAATGGAGAGGGCAAATCTTTTCCCTCACGGCTCTTCGAGTACTCCAGGTGTCTGTATTTTGTTCAACTTAAGTTTTAACCTATGGGTACATAAAGCTGTTGCGGACACCCAGGGGAGGTACATTTTGTGTGATATTTTGTCTTTGAATCAAATTTTTAGTATTACTGCTAGTTATGCTCACAATGTCGATCGTCCTGATTTCTTTCGTGATTTGGCTAACAATTTAAGCAACTTCAGTTGTGTTATTATTATTCTAGAAGGAGATTTCAATTTTGTTTTCAACCTGGATATGGATAAAGTAGGTGGCAATCCTAAAACCAACTTCACGGCAAGAGACGTTTTTCTTTAATGACTTGTAATAATCTTGTCAACATCTGGAGGGAGAAGAATCCTTTTACTAAAAAACTTTTCTTGGAGTTCAAATGTCACTCTTGGTATTCATTACAGACTGGATTATTTTAATTTCACGCCAGTGATGCCACTTACAGTAGCTCTTTCTCCTGGCATTTCAATCTGATCACTCCTTATATATTTCCTTTTCTTCACATTACGAATGAACCCAGAGGCTCAGGTTTTTGGAAACTTAGCAATTCAACTGTCGAACGATGACGTGCAAGTCAGACTTCTACTGCTGACTTGATCTTCTCCGAAATATCTAACCCATCTTTTTCTAACCCCTCACTCTTCTGGGAAAACTTAAAATTTAAAATCCGCAACTCAAGTATCAAATATTCAGAAGCAAAAGAAAGGCATCGTATGGAAAACGACATCATCAACTCCATCCCTGAGTTACAGCAACAACTTTATGTCTCTAATTCAGATTACATTCGCCATTGTCTGAGAAAATGTCCAAATGATCTGCTTTACTACAGTATTACAGTCTTAAAGTGCAGGGCACTATCATTAGATCATGTGCCAGATGGGTAGAGGAGGGGGGACAAAAGTACAAAATATTTTTAAACTTAGAAAAAAGGAATAAAAGTTGGAGCAGAATTTTTAGACTTCGTACAACAATGGTTGCCTTTAGTGATCAATACAAAGATATTCGAAGAGATATCACAGCTTTCTATTCTCAGTTGATACACTTCCAGTAACTCTTCCCCAAATGTGTTCTTTTGATGACATTGATTGTGAGGGTTTAAGTAAAGACGATGCTTGATTCTTGTGAGGGGGAGCTACCCTTAGATGAATGTTACACGTATGCTGCAATTTAAACACAATGAATAATGATATGGCCCCAGCACAGATGGGCTTCCTCCCCCCAATTTTTACAAAAAATTCTGGAACCAAGTAGGAGGTGTGGTATTGAACGCCCTTAATTTTTGTTACCATTGTGGAAACTTGTCCCCCGAGCAATCACACAGAATAATCTCTAAAACCAGAAAAAGATCTGACTTTATCACGAAACTATAGACCAATTACACCACTGAATACTGATTATAAAATTGCTGCAAAAGCCATGGCAAATAGGTTAAAAAAGGTAATCAACTCACCATGGTATCTTAGATATGTATTAATTCCCATGTATTTATGTACAAGTGTCAATGGAAGTAGGAAGAAGTTCAACTTTTGTTATTTGTTGATGTTGTATTATGTTGCATGTATTAACTCATGAAGATATGGAGGAAGAAAAAAAAAAAAGCTTCGCCCATATGCTGCAATGCAATTTCGGTGTCGCGGGAAACCCCC